>WOGN01007835.1:258-11613 GCA_015342105.1 Leptinotarsa texana | reverse complement strand
TGTTTAATTTTTGCAGGATTAAGTTACCTTTGGTTTGTAGATTTTGATCTATTTTATCTGATATAACCAGTGATGTGTCATCTACATATAGTGTAAAATGAGCATATGTAGAGATGGATTCCATATTATTTACATATAAAAAAAAGTATAGGGCCCAACACTGATCCCTGTGGGACACCTACATTAATATCCACATAATTGGATATATATAACTTTCTCACATTATTATTATCATTGGTGATACTGACATATTGCTTCTGTTTTGAGACAAACGTTTTCAGCCAGTTAAGTGCATTTCCTTGTTTATTTATTACTTATTTATTATCATTTATTTATAATCTTATATTATATATATTATTTATTTATATATTTATATTATTTATTTATTTTATTATATATCATTTAGTGAGTAACAAAAATTAGTATTTATTCACATTTTGAGAAAACAAAAAATTTAATATAACACTAAACTGATCAATTTTTTGTTTTGACAATTTCAATTCTATAGTTGTTGTTGGAGTGTAGTTGTTGGAATAGTTTTTAATACAGAAAAATTACTGACTCAGTGTCGCAGAAGGAGAGCAAAAAACGGATATGAACGGCAAAAACCTTCGTTCATTATAAAGCCACTAAATCACAAACTTTAATGAAATTATAACTGAAAAACAGTTTTATAAATCGGCTGCTGTCAAAAGGATATACGAAACAAGCATCGCTGAAAGGATGAAGGCATCCTTGAATTCAGGCAATATTACAGAAGATATTAATCACTTCTAACAACGCGATTCCAGCACAATGATCTCTGTAATTGCCGACATTTTCACACCACGGGATAACTTACGATGTGCCAAGTTTCGACTTATATCAAGAATTTAGGTCGAAGTCGTTTTCCTTTTCCGTTCCGGAAATTCTGAACGAACGAGAAGGGCAAAATCCAATGGGAGTTTCAAGAGGTCTTAAACATAATATTATTATATGAAACCTATTTCAAAGTTCTGCCATTGTGAACTATGCTCAGAAGAACAGAATACTCCGAATCATAACCCGAATGCGAATAAAAAAAAACAACAAATTGATGGATGTAGCCGTTATTATGTGGTAGGAGATCATGATGAAAAGAGAAATGAAAATTTCTATGTCTTTTAACAATTTTATTTGTAACTAACGTTACTGCAGTTTCGTCCTATATGGAAATTTTCTAACTTAAACAATAAACTAAGAATGATTCATTACATTCGTACCTGAGTACCTGAGACTGGGTACCTGAATTTACAGTTCACAATGCGCATGTGCCAATTAAAAAATCGGAGAGTAAATTCAAATTCAAATTTATTGCATCCATATACTATTAACAAGAAATAGATCTGATTAGTCCAAGTTCACAAAAATAAATTGTGTCTGATGAATATATACAAATGAAATGACATACATAAATAATGGTTAAAAAAAATACATGAATATTATGAAACATCGAGTTAAAAACCAAATTTGAATCGGGTATTTCAGTGATGCATACTTCGCCGCCTGTGAAAAAGTCACACAAAGATAAAGCTAGATATGAAGAAATATGTGAAGGTCGGTACTGAAAGTCACTAACGACAAAAAAGTTCGAATTCACGTAGGGAGTAAAGCATCCTTCGGTCAGTACTTCTTTAATTCACGTTTGAAGATATTTGGACTTCTTCTCTCTCTCTCAATTCGAGGGGCAGAAGGTTGAATAGACGAATACCAGTACTCACTGGAGCTTTTTTTTTGCATAGAGTGACAAATTTTCTTCGGTAGGATATTTCTTTTGTTTCTGGTGTCATACATGTGGATATCGCAATGCCTTCTAAAGCTGCTTAGGTTCTTGAAAATGTGAGTCAAAAGTTTTAATAAATAAATACAGGGCACCGTGAGAATTTTGAAGGTGTCTCTGTGTGATGTTCTATAAGATAAGCAGAAAATACGTCTAATAATACGTTTTTGCAACACAAGACTCTATGTAGTTTGGACGCTTGACCCCAGACTAGATACTATATGAAATAGCGGAGTATCCCAGTGCATAGTAAACTTCAAGCAGACAATCTCGTTCTAGCATGTGACCACATAAAAACATTTGTTCAGCTCGCCACAAACTACATCAACATGCGAGTTCCATGATAGGTTGCAGTTGAATTGTGTTCCTAAGAACTTCACCATTATAGATGGTTCAATTAACTTCTTCAAATGAGAGCGGTAAATGCAGAGGTTTGCTACAAAACTCTATATATTTCGTCTTATTTAAATTAACCATAAGTTTATTTTTATAGCACCAGTTTTTGAACTCTTTTAGGATTGTGTTGACCTTCTCAGATAGTCTTACAGATGAAATATCTGACACAGTAATGCAAGTATCATCTGCATACATAAGCACTCTTCCTTGAGATATGTGAATGGAAAGGTCATTAATGAAAATGAGGAAAATTATATCAATATCTGTTTCAAATTCCTCCGAGATGACGTCATCAATCTTAACAATTGATTTGGTCATTTAACATGTTGCACCCGCAATGTTAATGCTTGTGAATTTCCAAGGATTCTAAATAATTGAGTTTGCAACCCTTCCTTGCATAGTGCAGAATTTCCGTATCGTTTAGATTCGGGAACTTGTGGTTGCATGCCAAGGAATGGTTTGAAAACGTCGAATAATTTTTCCTAGTCTGAAGGACCTTTCATGTTCAGCATACCATTTTTGGAAATTTCGTCCGCATTGTCCCACATAAACACTACTACACTCGATTTGGTCCTGTTAAACCTGTTAAATGACCAAATTGATTTAATTTACTCTCCAGTTTTTGAATTAGCACATCCGCATTGTGAACTGTAACGTTAGTTACAGATAAAAGTGGTAAAAAACATAGAAATTTTTTTTTTCCTTATAAAATATTTTTAGCAATTTTTAACAAAACTATTATATTAGAAGAGAAAAGTATTATCTACTGACTGAGAAGACTTCATTTACATTAAATAACTTAATGACAACCCTTTTTCCTTGTTTTTGTTTTTTTAATGGTCAGTTTTATACGTATAATTTTCGGCAATACACAATTTTTGTTTGCATTTATGCAAATATTAAGTATTTTGCCTTAAATAGGTGCGGTACCCCGAAAAATGTTCGCGCCTCCGGCGGGCTTTTCTGTGCGTAAATAGTTTTGATGACTTTAGCCTCCCCTGTTCTCCAATGCACGAGCCGTCACTGATGCTATTCAAATTTCAGATAATGACAATATATATTTTGAGAACAATAGATCATTATTTATAGTGTTTACCTTGAAATGAATATTACTCATTATTGACATGATGCCTTATCAACTAATATTAGTGTCGTTAGTTTACTGGAAAAAATGTTACATATCCAAACCCAAGCATCTCATGTAATATGTCAAACTTGCCGCACCTAGGGATATTTTTAAATCGATACCAAGGTCAGTGTAGAGAATCACACAAAAACCGAACAACATGGTGATTCTGGTTGATGCGGTTTTTTTCGCGGTCCCTTCAATGCCTGAGTGTATATTTTTAGAAGCAGCACATCAAATCTCTCTAGAATTAATTTAATTACTCTACGATTGGTTGAGGACGTGCAATTATTATCCAGCAACTTTTTTGCTGATTTAATATTGCCAACATTCGTAAAAAAGTCAAGGCCAATTCACCAAATGAATTGTTAACCTATTATTAATATATGCAAGGTTGAGATAATCTTGGCAATATATTTCAGTACTTTTTTATGACGTATGCTTTCTTGGTCATATTGTAGCTGGCTCAAACTTATACTGTATTTTTGTCTATAGTCTATCCATTCCCAATTGGAAAGGCAATAAAAATAAGAGTACAGTCGTAAATATTTCTTGTCTGTAGACCCTAGTCGCCCAGATACTTAGTAAACGTTGCTGGACTGGCAGATTTCTAATTTTTTGTCCGTTTCATAATATTTCTTTATCAGTGCCGTGTGTTCAAGGGGTTAGGTGAGGTAGTGAGTTGTTTTGCAAACCGATTTTTGAAAAAGTTTTCTAGATTTCAATAACCCTAACACCAAACTGATATTTTTGCACCCGACGCGCGTTTCGCTAACAAGGTTAGCATCTTCAGGAGAAGCAAATTGATACTGAATCTAAAGACAAGGATTAGATGTTTATATACCTGAAGTTTTTTGGCCCGATGTGGACTCTGTTCGTTAAATGATGATTATCCTAATAGATTTTTTGGTAATTCTCTAGTGGAACCACTATCTGCAAATTACTTTGTCCGCTTTTTAATCTATTATTGACAAATTAATTCACAGGTAGTGGTTCCACTAGTTAATTTCCGGATAATCATCAATTTAACAAACAAAGTCCATATCCGACCAAAAAACTTTAGCTATATAAACAGCTAACTATTGCCTTTAGATTCAGTATCAATTTGCTTTTCCTGAAGATGCTAACCTTATTAGCGAAGCACGTCGAGTGCAAGTTTGGTGTTAGGGTAATTGATCTCTCGAAAAAGTTTTCAAAAATCGGTTTGCAAAACCACTCACTATCTCACCTAACCCCACGAACACACGGCACTGATAAAGAAATATTGCTAAACGGACAAAAAATTAGTATTCAACCAGTCTAGCTACCTGAGCCTTTATTCCTCAACTATATTTGATACCACGTTTACTAACTATCTGGGCGACTAGGGGCCATAGGCAAGAAATGTTTATGACTATACTCTTATTTTTATTGCAGTTCCTATTGGGAATGGAGAGACTATATACTCTTAGATTCAAGAAGTCAAGCGTCCTTCATAACCGAAGAATGTGCTGAAAGGTTGGCACTACCTCGATCTAAAATTTCTCTCGATATCAATGGTTTAGTTTAGCATATACCCGTGGTAGGACATTTTCAAACAATAACAATTACTTTTTTGATTGATTCGGCCGTTGGTTGTAGTTTCATAGACTACACCTTACGAGAAAGCTACTGTAATAGCTAAATATGTGATATATTTTCAGATAATTCAGTTAGGACTTGAATTATAATACAGCCATGAACTTTTTGTTTCAAAATATTTCCTTCGTCTTTATTTTCTTATTCGCTTACTTCACAGTTTCTAAAATCTGGAAGATAAGGTAAATCTTTATGTCTATCATATATCGACGATACGGATGATGATTCCTGGAATGATATGAAATGATTGATTTTACTGGTATCCACGTGATAGTATGGAAATTATTATGCAATTAGTACTTTAATGTCGATATTTCAATGAAAAATGAACAATTTTCCTTTTTTTCATGTAGATACTTGGTGAAAGTGGCTACCCAATAAATTGCATTAGTTTACTCATCCCATCCATAGAATATTCTTTGAATTTCTCGTCTGGATGTGAAAGAAAATTCAACGTTCTATAATTTCTACAGATGTGTGAGTATTATTTACCATTTGATATTTACGTTGCTCAATATGTGAATCTTGGGACGAAGCTCGGTATACGTGGAACATTTTTTTGGGAAACATCATCATTATCAGGTTTTGATGAAAAACTGCTGTTTTCTCGATCACCATTATTTCCTGTTGTAGAGCATATTCATTTCGGCATCATTGATCGCATTCAATGCTTGAGAACCGCCGATTGATGAATCATTGAGATTTTTGTCAGTATTTGATAGTATATCAGAAATAATTTCCCAATTATCGATGGCCAATTGATTCTCAACAATTGAACATGGGACGTAACTGTAATGAGATTTTTCTCTCCTGTTCAAAGGAAGAATTTGTGAGTTGAAGGTGTTATATTTTTTAGAAGTGATTAATTTTTGGGAAAGAAAGTTTTTGACTTTCTACTAATCCATCTTGATACAAAAAAAAGAAGGATGAGGAAATCTTCCAAAGAAAGGAAGGAAGTAAATCTTTATATGGATGTGTAGATCATGCAAAGAAGTAACTTTCAGACACAAACTGTATACTTCAGTGTTCATATAAAAGTATTTGTTTCGAAAAAATTTTTCTTTCGTGTAATTCAATGTTTAAATGAAAGTAGCTGTTTCTGGAGAACTTTCTATCAGAATTCTGCTTCGGAATGTAATATTAATATACAACATTTTTTTCTGATTGGCTATTGGAAAATGGTCTAAACAAAAGGTGGGGTTCCAATAACCAATTCTCCAACAGAAAAATATCTTATATGAGGTAATACAATGAAAGGAGATGGAAATTGGAAGATTGTAGTTAGGGTAGTATTTATTATTTTAATATAGTCATATATAGCATATAGAATTAATTATAGAAATAGTTCAATCATTTCAATTATTCAATTGGAGAAGTTCAGATAGTTATTGAATGCATGATTTCCAATTGAATTTTTTTTATCTTTAAAAATAAAGACATTGAACTAATCTTCATAACAATAATATAATATCAAAGAAAGCAAACTTTCATGGCCGGAGATAAATGTATGACAGTTATTTCCGGGTTTTTTGGCTGCGGTCTGCAGGTTTTTGTGCCTGACGTTTCTGTGGCAAGCATTATCGAAGGCGATGTGGTAATGGCCGCAGTGCATGTATCGGTGCTCAAGTTGTTGTTTCCGTCGTTTCGACCGCATTGACCACAATGCTGGTATTTGACTCTGGTTTTATATTTCTATCGGTGGGTGTTACTTGTTTTCTCTTATTTGAATTACTTGACCTTGTTTGTGTATCTATAAGGATAGGTAGCCATTGAAATTATCCCTGTGTTCTTGAGCTTCTATTATCTCTGTATATACTCATGGCTAGTAATTTTGAGTTTCATCGAGTATTACTGTATCTTCGAATGAGATAATGTAAGTTTCTTCTTTGTTGAGAGCATGCTCGGCTACAGCTGATTTGTCAGTTTATTCGAGTAGAAAATTTCTCTTGTGTTCAGAGAGACGGGTACCTACACATCTTTTCATGGTTCCAATGTAGACCGTAACATATTTAAAATAAGGGAGGAAAGCTTCACCCTCAACCATCCTTCCCAGGGTTACTTTGGCGTTCTCTCTCCTGGGTCGTATTGCTCACTGGAATTATCCTATGCTGTACCATTCACCTTTGAAGGCATTTTTCAGGTTCCTTAGGAAGACTCTCCGTTTCACAAATGAGTCATGCTCTCTTAACCAATGTTTCAGCGACCATTCTCCTTGGTTTTGGCTGGTAGTTAGTTTTTTGAGTTTGCCATACCATATGCCATATGGTTCACGGCCGCTTGCTCTGAGGTCCGTTAATCGAAATTTTCCATGAAGAAGTTTGCCACCACCGAACTTGATGGACTTCTCGTCGTGGTACTAACCGTTTGTTCGTAAAAACCCCATTCCACTGAAAATATGTTGATGACATGAGCGAAGAAGATGCTTATATCTGCTGGGAATACTTCTTTGATTAGTGTGAATTATTTTTATTCATATGGTTTGTCAAAATTCATTCAGATGTTTAGTTCCATACTTTATGACATATCGCCACGCCAAACTCATATTTCTCTGTGCTCTAAAAGTTTTCGCACCTCTTCATCATCAAAACATACACTCAAATCATATCTTGATAATTCGTACTGGAACCTCTGGCGTAAAACACCAACACCAGAACAAAAATTACAACAGTCTCTCAACGCGCGTTTCGCTAACCAAATCAGCGTCCTCAGGAGAGAATTATAACTGTCATAATGATCTCCTGAAGACACTAACTTGGTTAGTGAAATGCGCGTCAAGAAACCGTAATTTTTGTTCTGGTGTGGGGAAAGTGTTTTCAATAGACTCAAATTATAATTTGGTAAGTCATCAAAACTCATATCGGCTAATTCCATGCCACTCTTCTAATAGCAGAATCCAAATTCACTGCTTCCGGCCAATCTCCAGCTGCGTACATCCATATAATTCTAGAAGGGGAAAATGTTAAGAAAATATACAGGATACATTAATTAGTTGGGAAGTTATGTTGTGAAAGGAAAAAAGCCTTCACTTGAAATTTGATCATGTTTGGAGCGAGAGAGTAAATACATATTTCATACAAATATACATATTTTTACAAATTACAAAGATATTGATCTCAATACATTCAATTCAAACTATCGAATTTTACGAATCAGCGGGCCTTGGCCTGAGAACTTCGATCCATATTTGTGAAAATTAATTTGGCTTAGATGAATTCACTTGGCGAATAATGTCTTCTGTGAATTTATCTGTGATATGTGATATCCAATAAAACTAATTGGATTAATTTACCATATCGTGTAGAAAGCATAAACTCGTTTCCAATTTTATAACCCCCATCGATAACTAATGATGTTATGGGTCTCTGCTCTAAAACTTCACTTTCTTTGAATTATCGCGAAATTAATCTTCTCAATGTCAAATTTCAAATCATCCATTTCCAAAAAAATAAGTGAAATTACTGTTGAAGAATATAAAATATGTTCACCTCTATGAGGATGACGACGACAAGATTTCTTGCTTGGATTGCTAGATACTTTTTAATGTCACCTTGTTACTTACTCATCACCTATTTGAATACTTGAGGTTATCTGAACTGAATGTGAAAGGATGGAAATCCGTGCTAATAAATGAATTTTCAGGGATGGAGAGGTTTAAGGTTACACCTTCTCTATATTCAAGGTCATATGACTCAAGCTCAAGGTCGCTCAGGGTCTTCAAAGCCACTTGACGTGTACATAGTTCAATGTCGTGTAATGCCATTTATGGTCGAGGTTGAGTGGTGGGGGAAGGTTCAGAACCGTCGTTAGCACCCTACTTTCGCTTGATCATTCACATGGATACCATTGAATATTTTGTGGGAATTTGTGAAATTCAAAGTAAACGCCACAAAATCCCATTACATTTCAAAATTCAGGAATGCATTGAGAGGTGATCGTAAAAATGTATCGAAAAAGAAATGAATTCATGAACAGATTTCCTTATTTCACTGAACATGTTGTTTTGAACATTTATTGGAATAAACTTGAGTTGATGAAATTTCTATTGAAATCAAAATATTTAATGTGTGTTTGTGAGTTCCTTCAAAAAATATTAAACTGCTTGATACTTAGGAATGCCGGGTCCGGCTAAAGATTTCTTTGTTAGATAGATAATTGAAAAACCCGTCATTAAGATATCAAAAGACCCAATGTACCCTAGATAACGGGTGTTATCACACTGAGTAATAAAAATGATGTTTTTTTCGACATTCATATTTTGTCACTTTCGAAATTTAGGAGAACGAGGTATATTGAGTAGGTTGTATAACTAATTGATTGACATATAATTATGAATTAGCCATTACTATACTCATTAGTCACTAGTTGTCTTTCTACTGCTAGTCGCAGGATGTATTTAGTTTACCTATAGCAGATACCATTTTTCTCTCGTGTGGTAACAGATGAGCCCGTCATGATTGCCTTGTTTCGGAGCCCACAGATTGATGTGGAATGGGGAAGTGCTGCATAAAACAAAAATTGTTTCTTGAAACTTTGGGATTTCGTAGTTCAAAAGTTAGGACCTTTGGAATGAATGTTCACTAAAAGTTTTTTCTCAAAATAAACCTAAAAATAACCTTTTTAATATTAGCTTGTTAATAAGAAACAACCTCTGTAATAGATACTCAAATAGTGTGGAAGGACACTACGTTCGATGTGGTTCTACCACTAAGGGAGAAACGTTATTATTGATTTGTGTTGACTTTTTCGTGCAAAGTAAAACAGTTTTTGTGGAAATTTTGCTGTGGCACACGCAGAAAGGTGCATGTGGATGTGCACTAAATGAGTGAAGGAGCAGAGAGGGGAGAATCTATTGACCTCGACGAATCGATATCCGACGTCTGGCGTCGTAGTTGCGTTGCGGCGACATTGTCAATGAGTGACGTCACGCCAGACACCACGCCTAGCGGTGGTCGATCGTGTTCTCTTCTGACTTTTGCAAATTAAATTCTGAAATAATGTTCTGTAGTGAAAGCAATTTGTCGATGTGAAGATTAGATAATTTGTATTCGTGTTATGAATCATCTAATTCATCTAATTATTTTCTCAAAGAAACTTGAATAACCCGGAAAATTTGCAGGATGAATAACAAAAATTTCTTCACTCAAAAGTGAAACAGAACATCCATTAGTATTGATCAATTATTATTACATCAAATAAAAAATGTAAGCTACCTCAGAAATCTTGAAAAAATCCGTACATGGTATATGCGTAAGGGGGTAAAATCTTCCTGTGTTTTAATGTCAGATTTTATTGCCGAATGGAATGGAACACAATTATCAGCTCCTAGATAATAAGAAGTTCATGACATAGACGAAAAACTAGAAGACTCAACTATTTCGTATCACACTCTACCATTTATCTTGACAATTATTATATTTTAGGGATAATCTACTATAAATTGAAACAACTGCGATTCAATCGCCTTGAAAGACCGAATTGGATTCAATTCCAGAAACCGAAACGACTCCTTTAAAAGATAAGAGATAGAGAGAGATAAGGAACAAGTTACCATCGCTTCATTCATAAGAGTTTTTTTATATGTATTTCATCAGTTCGAACTTCTATTGTCTAATATAATATAAATTGATTTGAAATCCCTGAAAAAAATTAAAAAGATTTACCGAAAATAACAATTTTATTAAACAAAAACCTGAAATTACAAAGAAATAACATACAAGCAACAACCAAAAAAATAAAAAATTGAAATATCAATAAAAGCTAAAAAATTAAAAAATATTATATACAAAAAATGAAAAATCAAATTTAAAAGATTCCAAACCAAGTTACGTACGATGTTTCGATTGTTAGTATTCACAATCGTCTTCGGGTATCCGGTAAATGCAATTTCTGGAATCGCACTCCGCGTTTGGTGGCCTGGTTTTCGTGAGGCTGCTACGGATAGTGTTCCCAGATCTGAAACAGGTCCTAATGTTATACTTGGAGAAACCGCCACAACCAGTACTTGTACTTCCCTACATCAGTGGATTATCAGAAAGAATAAGAAGGATTGAGTCCAAGTATAATGTTAGGGGTTGTTTCATATCTGGGAATACTATCCGTAGCAGCCTGACGAAAACCAGGCCACCAAACGGGGACTGCGATTCCAAGAATAGCATTTACCGAATACCCTGCGTGTGCGGAGAATCAAACATCGGTGAAACTAAGAGGCCATTGAAAGTTCGCATTGCTGAGCACAAGAAACACACACAGCGAGGAGAAACCAGCGAATCCGGAATAGGAAATCATGTTTGGACTCATCAACATCAACTGAAATCATCGAAAAAGAGGAACACTGGTTTAGGAGAAAATTCAAATAAGCCGCGTATATGTTGTCCAACAACGCATTTAATCAAGCTAGCGTAGAGATACGTAACATATG
>WOGN01007834.1:0-11614 GCA_015342105.1 Leptinotarsa texana | reverse complement strand
AATTTGCCTTTAGCAGTTACTCACAGCTGCTGCTTTCAAGATGATGGTGCTTCAGCACATATGAACTGTCGCTTCCCAGGACAGTGGATTGGTACGCATAGTGATACATCCTGGCCTGCAAGGTCCCCCGACCTTACCCCACTAGACTTTTTCCTTTGGAGATTTATCACGAATCAAGTGTACTCTCATAATTCTCAAAATGAAGAAGATTTGCTAAAATTGGTTACTGAATGCCTTAACAATATTGTTTCGAATATGTTAACTCAAGTTTTAAATTCGTCTGTGAGACGAGCGTACTTGTGCTTAGAAAATAACGGTGGGTTATTTGAACACTTGTTATAAGTTTCTGTTTATTTTCTATATTAGCTCCTTTTTTATTACATTATATAAACTATTAATATTGCGACTCATCTTTGTATTCAACAAGGTACTAATTCCGGCAAGTGGTAAGTTAAAATTTATTATAAATAAGACTAATCAATTTACTTCATGTATCAAAATATAACTACTGTGATTAAAAAAAGAATATGGAGTCCATGGAGAATCATGAGCGGTCTCGAGAGAGACTATTGAGAGAAGTATGAATGAAATTATTTTCTTTTGAACGAATTAGTGAATGATCTTAATCGTATTACGATTACGCTTAAGATTAAATCTTAAACATGTACAATCTGGATTAAATGGACCAAAATAGTATAATTTTTTTTTGTTTCAATCAGAAAAAAATGCGTGATATTCGCCGGGACCACCCCTCTCTCCCACGTAAGATTAGATGAGATTTGACTCGACCCCCTCCCCCCCTGAACACCGCACGTAATTTATGGATTCCCCCTAATTGCTCCCAAAGTTTAGATATAATAAATATTGGTTAAAATGACTAAAAAACACGCTTTTATAGCATACGAAACTAAAAAATGATAAAGTAATATTGTTTAAGAACTAAAAAACCCGCTTTTAAAGAAAATCGAACTGAAAAGTTTAAAAAAATGTTTTTAAATAAGCTTAAAACAATAACGAATGAAAAATACTAATGTTATTGTGAAAAAATCATGGGCGCTTTGTGCCATATTTTTTGTATATCGAATGTCTGTCACTTTTTTCACAATAATACTAGTATTTTTCGTTGGTTATTGTTTTAAGCTTATTTTAAAAGAATATTTTCAACTTTATAATTCGATATTCTTTAAAAGCGTTTTTTTTTATTTTTTCAGACTTTATTTATTTTGAATTTTACTAGCTGGGACTTCCATTGTCTAATATCTAAAATGATTTGAAATTCCTAAAACAACTAAAAAAGAAGAATTAAAAATAAATAGCTGTGAATTACAATTATATTAAGCAAAAAACCTGAAATGAAATAATAGGGAAATAAAATACAAGTAAAAATAAAACAATTGAACAAAAATTAAAAATAAAGCAATAAAAAATGAAAACAAAGATAAAATAAAAAATTTAAGAGATTTCAAGCCGAGTTAGTTCACGACGTTTCAATTGTTAGTATCCACAATCGTCTTTGGGTGATGACTGGACTGATTCCTCCGAGAGATAACTATTTATGGGTCGATCGAGTACTTTCTCTCATCCCCGCTTTCCAATTTTTTCCGCTTCACTGGTTCAGTGGGAGATGACCGTTTGGCGAGAGTTGGCCATTTTTTGCTTGATGATGGGTTTCCATATGTTGCGTATTTCTACGCTGGCTTGGCTGAATACGTTGTTGGACAACATGTATGCGGCTTCCTTGAATTTTCTCCTAAACCAATGTTCCTCTCCGTGTAAGATCTCAGCTTGAGACCACTCGATGTTGTGTTGATGGATCCAAACATGGTCTGCTATTCTTGATTTGCTGTTTTTTTGCTTAAAATAATTTTTATTCACAGCAATTTATTTTTAATTCTTCTTTTTTAGTTGTTTCAGAGATTTCAAATAATTTTATATATTAGAAAATGGAGGTCCGAACTAGTGAAATTATCGTGAAACATTGTCAACCACCTTCAAACAAACAACGTTTCTGTTGCGTTTCGTGTTATTTGGATCCTATGTTTAATTGATTCTCCCTTCCAAAGCATTTGTTGCACTTGTGTCTTACATTTAGTTGTCGAAAGTGACTGTGATTTTACTTTGAATCAGAAACTGTTTATAACCTCCGTGAATTTTTTGTTTTGGAAATGTTGATTATTTGTATTGTTCCTATTGGTCAATCGAACAAGGAGCGGGACGAGGCCTGTGACGTCACGTGCCTAGAATATCTGATTTTTAATAATTAATTACGAAAAAACATCGTTATTTAGAGAGCTGATCCATTAAAAGAGGGGCTCAGTTGAAAGTATCTGAATTCTTTTTTTTTGGCGATACAGTGCTTAGAATGTTAAATCACATGCTCATTCACTTGTCTCGCAGTGAAAATAGTTGACGATTCTCGTTCGACGTTGAACCTTGGCTTTGAAACAGACCTCTTTGAGAAGCTTCATTCAACCTCAATATTCGCAGATGAGTCTTTTGTCAATCCCCCTTCGTAATGGGAGATGCCATCCCCTTTACTTTCAGACATGTCCTTCAAAAACAGTTAATTAGTTTAGCCAAGTACCACTAATGAGACCTTGGTGGGTTGAAACAACGTTGTCTGATGTTGGAGCACGATCTGATCACGAATACTTCGTTGGCCTCAACAAAGATCAGCCGAAGTACAAGTAGGTTTACTTATCTCCGATGACTTAAGATATATAAACCTCTGAAGGAGTTAGCTGCACGCGCCAGCGAGCAGTAAAATTTCCAAAAATCCACGGCCTTCAAACTCAAAGAATATTTGCACTGAAAACCTTGGACGCGAAAGCCTTGACCATTCTGTCGGGCTCACTTATGCTTGGACTTGTCTTTCAATTGCAGTTGCGAGCCCAACACGTCGTTCAGTCTAATTCACTGATGAGACCCAAGATAGATTGGCACCAATGCTTTGTTCTTCTAGTTGCCCTTCAATGGATGGCAGTTGATGCTCAAACTTGGCAATGTAACATACAACTTTTGAGAGTTCGTTTATTATTGACGTTCCTAGTTTGAGTTTCCTTTCGAAATCATCGATGCCATGTTCCTAATAAGGGATGCTCATGCTCACTTATACGTTGTAGACTAGAAAAATAAAAGTATTATTACAGAAACTTCTAATTTTGTTTTTGGGAAAAACTGTAACACTTTTAATGGCTATCAGTCAAACGCTTATGACTTGAATTCATACTGTGAAAATTGTTCAATTATTACCTTGGAGATTGATTTTAACTTTCATCAAGTAACGGGTCAGTGCATTCATGATTCAAATTTGATATATTCAGAAATCATCTGTCATTCAAAAGCATACATACTCTATGTAATAAATTATATCTTAAACCTAGGTAAAAACGTGCGCAAAAATCATAATGTAAAGTCACAGTACAAAATTGTATAAAATGTGCAAAAGTAAACAAATCAACAAAAATTGTTATGAATATCATTCGAATATCTTTCACTAAGGTTGTGGCGCTGGAGGAGGAGATGCCGCCAATGGTGGGGTAGTGGCAGAAGCATGTGGTAACAAAGTCTGGGACTGCTGGCTCTGTGCAGACATCTGACGTTGAATTTCTGCCCTTCTTGCTATCCTATTCGCTCTCTCTCCTCTGAGTGTTTGGAAAAACGTATAAAATACAAAGGCACCCAATCCCTGTAAATCAAAAACAGATGAATGAAGGTTATAGCAATTAAATTCAGTTTATCGAATTTGTTTCAATAATTTAAACTTCTAAAAGTTTTGTATTGATTATTAATATGGACACTATTCCAATGGTGAGGACATTTCTCATGAACATGTCCGGAATTGCTTCGTTTCTGAGATGCAGGACGTTGAACTTTGAAAAAGTATTTATAAAATATCGTGAGTATTCTTACGCCGATTTGCTACAGGTATTTGAACTAATAAGGCGCTAATTTAACCCTAAATAGATTGAAATTATTAGGTCCAATAGTCTCAGTGGTCACCACACCCAGCAATATTGACAGTTCTAAACAAAAACCTCACATACACATATCACATACAGTGGGTCCAAGCTCTACTGCTTCGGAATTTTCACCCAAGAATAATATTTTGCAAGTGATTGATTCATACGATGTCACACAATAATGATTTTTACCAAATATTTCATTTACGGAGAAAGCAAATTTTTCACGAAATGCTATTATGAACTTTCACAATGACTATTTTGGGAACGACGAAAATCCACACGTTATTAGAGAAATTCATTTTCAGCAACAATTTTTGCGGAATATTTGGGTAGGAATGACTGGTGACTACTTGATCGGCCTATTTTTTTACCAGCAAGATTATAAGGTGAATCCTACACTGATTCCTTGCGAAATCATTTATCCATTTTGTTAGAAGAAGTGTCGGTATTTGTAGGAGGCAACATTTGGTTTATGCACGTCGGGGCTTCAGCTCATTTTAGTGTTCTTACTCATCAGCATCTCGACATCACCTACCCTAATAGCTGGATTGGAAGTGCAGGACCTCAAAATTGGCCAGCTCGCAGTCCTGATATGAATCACCTACATTTCTATTTATGGGGTCAACTGAAGGCTTTTGTTGTTAAAACTCCTGTAGTAGATGTGAATGACTCGAGGAATCAAATAATTAACCATTGTAATGTCATAAGGAATACTGCAGGTATTTTTAAACTTGTCAGACAATCAATGACAAATATATTGCAGTTCTGTCTTTTATCAGAAGGTAAACATTCTGCTCATTTACTTCAAGGTCGAAATTGGCCATTATTTACTTTTGATTTTTATTTCAAGTTGTCCATGGATAGTTTTTAGAAGTGATTTTTGTCTTGAAGTTTGATACTAAAAAACATTAGTGGTGAGAATGTTGTATTTTCAGTTGCTTGATGTAAAAAAATAAAAAAACTATAAAAAAATTTGTGGCGTCCCTTTTTTCAATATTGTTGGCTGTGGTGCCCACTGAGACGCCACTGGACCTAATAATTTCAGTCTAGTGCGAGCTAAATAAGCGCCTTAATACTTCAACTCACTGTAGGAAATTTCAACTGAATCGTATCAAGGATATTTATGATATTTTATAAACGATTTTTTTTAACTATAACGCCCTGTATCTCAGAAACGAGGCAACTTCGAACATTATGTTCATGGGAACTTTTTTTCTTAAAACGACCTAACGAATCACCCTCTGTAGGTTCGTACCATAGTTAGGGAACACCCTGTATAATATGTATGTCTAGGTTTCCCCCGTATATAATTAATCACAAGGAGAGTAACAAAACGGTGCGGTGCGTCGAAGTTATACTCGGGGAGCGAAATTCTGGTTTATTTGATTTTCAGTTAAGATTTAGTGCCAATTACGTATGATAATTTTGATGTTGTTAATTTTTGGAGCCAAATTTTTTTTTATTGTTCAGATTGACACCTTAAAACAAAATAAAGTTTTGATTGCCAATTATATTATTACCAAAATATAGTTCATTCAAAACACACTTTATTGTGAGCCATTGTATTTTGTAAAATCGTTAAATGAAAATCCCACACAAAAGTGTTTTTTGTGTTGTACTGTGAACTGAAAACGAATATAGGAAAAATGAAAAAGAATACACTTTTGAAGACACACACCTGAAAAACTGCAGACAAAAATCCTATAACTGCACTCTCAATAAGGATACCTTCAGCATATTTTATGAATCTTTTTTGGCACCCATCTTCATAAGGAATTATTTCAGTGGCATTAGACAGTTCATTATTTTTACAGGAAATGAAGGGTAAGGTGCTTGCTTCTGATGTAAATGCGGTATAATCTTTGGGGCCGTGAAGACCACAACACTGTAGCTGAAAATGTTCAAATATTAAATAAAAAAAAAGTTGACAGCGGTGGGATTCGAACCCACGCCCTTTCGGACTGGTGCCTAAAACCAGCGCCTTAGACCGCTCGGCCACGCTGCCTCTGTACAAATAAGTTTTCCAACTTTATATATACCTGAGTTTGCAACTTCGCCCAATCTTTATTGTATACTTGATCACGTAGTAAAGTATTGAAAGCTTCAGTCATCAAATCAGTCGATAAAACAGATACTTCGTCCCATAAAATCATTGACCATACTCCTATCGCAAATTCCGAAATAAGTAAGACGAATGTGAATACAATAAACTGAAAAAAAATGCTGAAAATAAAAAAATTCAGGTATTTTTTCTAGAGCCTATTTACCATTACTATGTGGAAATTGTGCTCCCGTGGAGGCCCTTTCACTCCCAACCAAGTTAATAAAATGTGGGCGAATCCAAGTAAAATCAGTAATATCAAAGGTCCTATGGTGCTATTAGGTATATAATCCAAGTGATAAAATACCCTATACAGTAAAACCGAAGCAAAGGCAATAAGCATAATTCCAGAAACCTAAAACAAGTGCCAATCATTAACAGAACCCGCTGTAGAAAAGGTATTTGGACATTAGGTGACTGTATAGAAATAAGTATAACATGTAAGCAGAAGTATCCTATTTTCAAGTCAAATTAGTTTATATAAAATTCCAAATAAATATATTTTTATCTGATCTGAATTAATCTTGTGACGTCACCAACGGTAATGAAATTTCTCCAAAATGTCAGCCCACTTAAGCTGCACAAGATGGCGTTTACAGATTTTCAATCCAACGTTTTGTCTTCGAGAAACCGTCACCAATTTCAATTTTTATACGTACCGGAAGAAAAGATTTGAAACGTCAACAGTAAATTTTAAAATGTCATTTAAATCAACTCTAATGGGCAAGTTTTTTACTAATATAATAGACTTTGTATATATTATGGTGTCAAATATTTTCATGCTGGCCTTTAGTTCGGACACATGTATACAGAAATTCTGAAAAGAAATCATTTCCTATTATTTGATATTGACTCGATAAAAAACACCATGGGTCACATAGTCGCATAGTGGGCAAAGTCGCATAGTGACAGAATAAAAAACTCGGCAATCCTCTCGATGTATACAATCAAGGAGTTTTGATTTATGTACTTTTAATTCAAGAGTTTCTCCCCGGGTACGGCAACTCAGACATAACCGATTTCGATTGTATTGATCTATATGACCAAGGTTTAGCAAATAAATACTAGCACCATTATTTTCATCTATAATAGATTTTAATAGAAAATATTGCCTGTAGAAAAATATTTTACAGAATAGAAACAATTACTTTTAGAATCAATCATGTGTATTTCATAATAAAAAGTATTGCTGCGATTGGTCGGATTGAATATGAAATGAGGATACTGCCGTAATAATTGAAAGTACAGTATTATAAGGTATACTCACGAATAATAATCCTGAATAAGCTAAACAAAGCATTTCCTTGCACTTCAAAGATGCCATTTTTACTAAGGAAATAAAAAATATACCTCTAAGAACCGTTTAGATAAAATGTGACTATCTTTTCAAGGCACTTCACTTATTTTTCGCGAAAACTACCTATAAGAAATATTTTTCTCACTTTGTCATGAAAAAGTGATCATTTGGACGATTCTTTGGATTCACAAATTTGGATTCAAATTTCTGGTGTATGTAAACAGATGCAACATGCAAATGTAAACAAACATTACATATCCCACTATTTTGGTCACTACGAATACACACAATGTAAATAGAAGTATTAAAAGTGTTACTAAAAAAATAGAATGAAAATGTGAAATTTCAAATAACTCATTTCTATATAGGTACTGCTAGCACCCAGCAAATCGGCGATGCATTCATTTCATTGAGGTTATTTCAAATTCGTAATGTCTTAAAATAACTTTCACCTTCACTGTGATTCGCTGGTCATATTCGATCCTACAAAAATTAATTTTGTTTGATGAATAACTTATAAAATCGATTCAACACCCTATATCTCTGCAACTAAACATACACTCTAAAATTTCAAAATTATTTATCTGGTAGTGTCACCTAGTAATCAGAAGCAATTACATGATTTTGATAGCGCCATCTAACAATTTCTAATCGAAGTTGCATAATGGTAGGAAAGCCACTGTTCTGTCAACAATGGTTCTGTCATTGTCTAAGATTTAGTCATAGGACATAAGACATATTCAGATGTGTCACTAGTGTCATGTGTCTCTCGTAGAATGTAGAACAGAACTAACAATTCATTGGAGTCTCATTCTGTCAAATTTTACAACAAAACACCAACAAGATTGTTTCAATTTTTAATTCAAGATATAAATAATTCTTGAAATTCTGGGAAAAAACCCTCACAAAATGCTATTACTCCACTTTTACTTCAAATCAATGAAACTACTCTCGAATGTAGATTACTTGTAAATTGGCATCATTATAAATTACATAATTTCCAAAAATGTATTTTTTCAGTCACTTTCTGATTAATGATCTACTTAACGTTTAGTAAATCATTCAATATTCAATAACAACAAAAATAAATAACAAATGAGACATTTGGCAAAAAGTATCAACGGTATATATCCAACAATACGTATGGTATAACCACAGGGCCTTATTTTTCAATTTGATTGAACTCCCAAATTGGATGTATCTCTTTATTTTGAAAGTGAAACTGAGAATAACATTCAATTTTCCTCTAGATAACAGAATTGACCTGAAGGCCTCAAATGTATCACTGTCACTTGGTATGAGAATCTATCCTTATCCTTGTCTCAGACTACTCCTTCTTACCTGACCTGCTGCTCTATAATTATTTTTCTCTGTGTTCAAATATTGTTTACGATTTTTTCCGTTTCTTCGTCTAGGTGGGTGGTAATGTAACGGTTGTCCTCATCGCCGAGGGAATGGGAGCTCACGCCGTCATAGTACGTGCAAGCAAACAATACTCATTTGTGTGGTGATAGTTTAATCGGTTGGGTATGTCCGTCGTCAGAAGACGTGCAAGCAATTTATGAAATTGGGAAGCATTGTTTGTATTGTGAAAAACAAGACTTCTAAACTCCCAGGACACAATTCTCTTGTGTATCTTTCATAACAAAGGAAGAAAGCTGGTCATATAGCGCCAACTTATGTAAGCTGAGTGACCTTCAAATTAGGGAAGAAGAATATTGTATACTTTTAATTTTACAGGTTATAGCAAATTGAAGTTTTTTTGAATCACTTTACAATTATGATAGTTCTTTTTTTGATTTTTTCCTCTACAAAGTCATGTTAAACAATAGTCATACAAACGTTTACAGTATGATGAATGATCTACCCTACATAGCTGTAAATTTAGAGCACAATACATTTGGTACTAGTGATGGCAAGGAATCAAAAATATTTTGTCTAATTCAGGAACCCAAAACTGATGAGGTGTGGATATTTCACATTATTTCAATCCAATTAAATTATCTTAATGAAAAGCGGTAACTGCTAAAACTGAAGTTGTACTCCTTTTCTTATGAAATGTAGGGTGGCTACTTTTTCAGTGCTCAACTGTACAGTCATGATATAGGGTTCCCAAGATATGTGAAAAAAATTTGAAAATACTTTTTTTACTCCGAGGACAATATTTATATAAATTCTTAATATGATTTTTCTGAAAAGGAATAATCCTGTATATATATTAACCATGATTTTTCTTTTATTAGTAACCTCCAATTTCATTTGTATATGTACTAAAAAAGAGAATAATCCTGTATATATATATTAACCACCTGAGGAAGCTATTGTATAGCGAAACACGGTTGTGGTTTTGTAAACTGTTCAGTGAAAATCTTACAATAAGTGTAGTATTGTATCGGCCAACTCTATCACACAGCTTCACCAACAACTCCTATGTACAAAATGATTTCTGAAGAGAAGGAGAATTAATGGTCAAACTGTCCCAAAATTATTTTAAGTGAAGAAAGGGATTTTTCGGGATGCTGCATCCAAATCTGAAAACAATTTTCATTTGTTCTAACTTCTATTATACTTTTTGTGAATAATTAAACCTTTATCCCTACATCTTTTAGACAATTTGGCCCACAATCAGAAAGTAAGGGCAACACCAACAAAATGGCTGGGCCGTACTGCATGCATGTGATGAATAATTTTATTCACAAGATGACCTAATAAACTTGATGAAAAAATACCTAGCTCTGTTTAGGAAAAAATAGTATTAACGGGACACTGGAAATATAAAATGTTGTATTGAAAGTGTCATTTGAACTCTTTCTAGAATTTATAAAATTTCATAAAATACTCAAGTACTTTTTTGTTATTTTTATAAATTTAGTCCTTGGCGTAAAAAAATTGAACTCTTTGATTTTTTTTGGAGAATTCTTTAAAATATTTTAGTCAATTTTTTCTCCTCTTTTTCAACTATCTATACCTACAGTTTCGGAATCATAATGGTGAACTTCAAAACAGTTGCCATCCATACACCCTTTTGTTAAAATCTTCAAAAACGAGATTTACACAAATATTCTTTAATTCTCTAACGATCGTTCATATTCTAGATGGGGGAAGGAACTGAAAATCAAAGTATGTTTGAACTAGTAGACATTTTCACATCAACCAGTAAGGAAACTGACATACCAAGGTAAATGTTTGTAATTTTTCTTCAAAAACAGTGATGAATAGATAAATATATTCATTTTCACAATCATGTAAGTGCAAATCTATCTGAAGATTAATTTTTGTATACAATTCAAATTCTATTTTTTTTAATTAATGAAACATTCGTCGGAGTTCGTCATTGATCTCACATTTCATGTCAACCTTTTTATTGAATTTGCTGACCATGTTGTTTTATCATCCAAGGTTGTGTATGTTATTCAACTAACTACTATTTGACCACATTACAAACAATTTGGTTAGTCTGCCAAAAAAGCTAACAATGAATATTTTACAGGTTGTTGAATTGAATTTATAATGAGAACATCATTACCAATGACTTGGTTTGACTTGTGATCCTGTTTTCAATTTTATTTCAGTGATGCTTTAGTCGCAGTAAAGTTGCCACAAAATCAATTCCAACACACTAGTTTAGATGCAAACAAATTTCTAGAACCTGTCGCGGGAGAAACCAATTCACAAGATACTCATAAATACATGTGTATTAGGTGTAGTGATACTTTTAGTACCTCAAATGAATACCAAGATCATTTGAAGTCTCACAAGTTTCAAAAAAAATTCAAATGTACCGAGTGTTCCGCTGGATATAACATCGAAAATAATTTGAAAATCCACATGGTATTAGATCATCCAAAGGACGAAAAACAAAGCTGTCCTATTTGCAATGTTACTTTGACACATCAGAGGGCTGCTGGTATGAAATCTCATTTGATGGTACATCATGTAGAGGAAGTACACTCGTGTGAAAAGTGCCGGGCAGAGTTTGAGAAAGAGGTAATATTTTTGTATGTTTTAAAACAATGAACAAGTATAATCAAGTTTTCAGATCAAGAAACAGATCGTTAATAATATGTTTAGTCATGTTGCAGATCAAGTATATACAGTGTGACCCATTTAAAATGGAACCACCCCTGTAGAATGTGCATTTTTCAATCAATCTCAATTTTTTTTTATTGAAATATTAAGCATGAAAAACTGTATCTTGACACTAACTTTCACAATTTTAGTTTCATTTCCAAGGCACTCTATGGTTTTTTT
>WOGN01007833.1:0-11614 GCA_015342105.1 Leptinotarsa texana | reverse complement strand
CGGATTTGAACCAGGAAGATATGGTATTCTGTCCTACTGGACTGTTCTCGTACGAGCCTTTGCAAATGGGATTCTTCCAGTTTGGATTTGGTGTCAAAAATAAACGCTTCGTTTTGATGCTTGCTTGTTAGTTTTTTAAACAGTCTCACTGGGAATATTTCTTCGTTGAGTGTATTCGGTACTAGCCACTTACTGTCAGCCATTTTCTTTACACCGCCTTGGGTGGTTTTGGAGAAAACCGGGTTATACTCAATGCAACCTGTTGGTTCCCCTCTATTGTCATGAATAATAATTTTCAAAATATTCATGAGCTCGAAAAAATTTTCGGAAATAATTGGACCTTTAGTGGTATTACTAGTGAAAATTGACAAAAATAAGAACTCTCGGAGGAAAATTTTCTGATTAAGTCCTAAATTTTCATCACCCAGTTGAAGTTGTTGTTTTTCATTTTGAACTTGTTTGAACTTGACTTATTATTTAGTTAATGCATTTTGTTTTATAAAAAAGTTAATACATTTCAAGAGCGGTTTGAAATAGTGGGTTTGTATTACGAACAAAAATACTTCTCGTGTTTTCAACGAGAATCATCCGGGCCGAAATGTATGACATAACATTTATATTGTCACTGAATGTTACTAAATATTGACGTTAATAAATTTATGGAAACTGGTAACTTCAATAACAGACAACATGATAGTTTAGGGATAGTCAATAACGAAGCAGTTCTAGGCCACGTTGCCTCGATTACTCGATTCAAAATATGCAGTCTTTGACTGAGTTGCCGCAAGTATCAAAAGTTAGTCATAGTGTGAGTGAGTGAGTTTTCAGAAAGGATTTAGGCAAAAGAGTTTAATTTTGTGAAATCCCCACGGAAAGAGTCAACCGTAATCTAACTTTGTTATATCCATGTTTCAAATCGTCAAAATTTCCGATTCAGGAGTGTTTCGAATTTCAATAAAGCAAGCCAAAGTCACACCTTATATCCTCAAAAATTGAATGTTTGGGAATTAAATTTTTGGTAGCCAAACCTAAATGTTGAAGGATATTTTGATTTGCTGTATAATCGAGTTATGCCAAGCATTGAAAACACCACCCAGTTAGATCCTCTATTGCAAAATGAGGTAGCTATTCAACAAAATGTTGCATAGTACCAGTAGGACAGTTGGTCCCCTTTCTGGAATGATGAATTAAAAGTAGAGGCTCTAGTTCTAGAGAATGACCACCTAGATTCCTCAATTTGACTTCAGTGGACTTTTCTCTAAGGTAAGTTAAAATCCAAATTCTACGAGTGGCAGCCAATTGCTGCAGATATTCACGAGAAGAAATTATAATAGCAGGTGCTGTACGAGTAGACTATCAACACCTGACAAGGAATAGAAACTTGTTTGTATGAAAGTTAACGGTTCTCAGTTCGAACAATTGATAAAATGTTACATGAATACTTATGGATTTTTATCATGTTCCATCATATATCATTATCAATTCATATCTTTTGAAGGAGCACATTTTTCTGTTTATTAAATTTTTTCTGACATTGCTGATCGTTGAAATGACAAAAATGTTACAGGATTGGATACAAAATTGATCTTCCAAATAAAATGTCACTCAACTATTATTTCCATTTGAAGATTTGGGAATGGGAGTTGTTATGGGGGTTGGGCGGACAATTTGTTTATTTCATAGTCACAATATCAAATGACTCTTATAACTGTAATACACGTATTCATTTTCCACTGTTTGAACATGAAGTAGTGAAATCCATTTTTTTGCAGGAAGGGTAAATCTTAGACATCACCATGCAGACTAATCCGTGAACGTCTTAGACTTCCACCGGCTAAAACCCATTCCTTTTCTTCGAACCCCTCACTGTAACCGTTTGTGCATTACTTTAGTTTTCTCCATATTTGACTGAAAACACCACCTTTTTCACACAAACATGCATCCTTTCCATATTTATTTTTCCAAATCATAAATTCTCTTCTAATTAGAATTCCTGACATACACTGTTCCATCTCATACACATGAGAAGAATTTACTCTGCATTACTTATTGCTATTAAACAATAATTTTCTGAAACAAACGTGTCTAGATATTGCTTGTGTTATGAAATAATCTACTTCACCATATCAGTCTACAGGTCCAATCAAGTATGTTGAGGATTGATTGTATGTCCAATTTCCTCATTTTTTGTTTTTCCTCAATCTTTGTCAACACAAGGTTTCTCCTTGTATTCATTCTGTAAGTTCCTGTTGACTTTATCACGTGTCTTCAATGAGAATTTCTATACAGAGTATTCCAACTATAATCCGTGCTGCATCTGGGTATACATATTATCCTCCTCTAAGCGGAGCAAGCCCTAATCCAGACTTTTCATTGGATGCTGGTGAGTTTCGAAACAAGTTTTTGGTTTGCTTACGTTGTGCTAATCTGATGTGTTATATAATATTTAGGACTGTGCTGCATTGACCGATACTTTTCCTCTGGGTGTCCTAGTGTCTTCTACATTTGGCATGAGAGGGGACAATGCTGTGATCGTTTTTTCACTTTATGTGAAATTCTTTCAATGTCCTAAGCGAAGATCAGCTTAGTATCTAGGCAGACTAAAATAAGTACCACAACACCTTGTGCTTCAAACTGGACAGGATTTTTTTCATCTTTGTTGTCTGGAAGGGATCAGTTCAAGTTCCTTTACTTCTGAACAATTTGATACTGTGGAACGTCGTTTTACTTTTTATTACCAAATTAACTCACCAAAGAGTACCAGTATTTTGCAGACTTTTCAACCTATCTTACAAGAAAGGGTTTTTTCTTCCTGTTGGAAGACTGCTCGTGTTCAGCCTAGTCCCCAAAAGGGCTAGAAAAATCTTCCAAACAACAATAAACCAGTCGCTTTGCTATCAGTGGTATCAAAAATCATGGGGAAAGTTGTAGACCATCATATCCTCAAATATTTGAAAGGTTTCAACATCTTGAGCGATCATCAATATGGTTTTCGGAAACAAAGATCAACAAGCGACCTTCTCATTCATATTTGGAGGAACATGGAGAATCAAGAGCTATTGCGCTTGATATTTTTAAGGTCTTTGACTGTGTGTTGCATGAGAGTTTGCTGGCCAAACGTTGATGCTATGGCTTGTCGGATCATTTTTGTGTATGTAAGTGGCCGTCGATGGATATCTTTTGAATACCTCCACCATCAACGGCGGTGTTCCTCAGGGATCCATATTGTCTCCAACCTTCTCTTTTTTGTATATGAACGAATTATTGGAAAAAAACAAAAATCCAATATATTTGCTGGTGTTATTCCATTTGGTGTTATTCCATTTGGATTCCATGACATCGGCTACCGAGGCACATCTTCACTGTCAGCAGGAGGTTTCATATCTTAATGAGGACCAGGTTCAATTCAATGTCATCTTCAAGAAGATAAATTTCTCCGAACCGGATATAATATTGTTGTGCTGAGATATATTGGACACCAAAGGCTGCTTCTCAAAAGCATGGAATACTGTTCCGAACCAGAAAACTGTAGTTACACACCTTAGCAACTTTTGATGCTTTATAAAGCTCAGATCAGACATTCTTTGGACTATTGTTCTCATGTATGGAGTTCTGCCCCCAAACATACCGTGAATCTCCAACCTGTATACTAAGGCTGATCATCGTTTTGAGATTCAACTCGCTACACCTCGAACTTCACTCTATAAGAACTCTTTCATCTGTAGAACTGCGTTCATGTGGAGTAAACTTCCTGAGAACGTTTTTCCAAATGGAGTTAATCTCTAGTGATTCAAATCCAATATGAATCGCTACTTTGGCACAGTAACCGTTCTGAGGGCGCCTTAAAGATTTTCCTGTAGTGCTTGTGTTTCGTCCATAAAGAAAAGAGAACCTAACAGTTTGCCCATTACTACACTTGAGCAGATACCCTGCTGATTTATTTGTTTGCTTTATCTTTGTCTTTCTCTAATTTGCATGTTGCATCTGACTCAAAATTTTGCAACAGATTACTTGCTTGCCACCTTGTTTGCAAATTTTGTTAAATCACGATCGGTTTCTACAAAGTCGCTTCATTTAAAAAAGATCATAATGACGGAGTATTAGAGTTGAAAGAAACGTTTGGTTAGAGTAAGTAAACATATTTATACTGCAGGACTCTAGAGGTTATTTGATACTGATTAGTTATTCACATTTGTATTCAAACAACTCGACCCCAATTGAGATTTTGACATTTGGGGTTTCAAGTAATGAGTGTTTTACTGTCACTGTTTCAAAGTTGTGGTAAAATGGCATTTTTCTGGATTCAATCAAACCCTGGATAAAAAGAAATTACTGAGCACAATATAAATATAAATTCAAAATATTCTGAGAGTTCCAGTATATGTTCGTTAACATGTAATGATGAGGAAGCCATATTATGTAAACAATTTCATTATAATTTTACCATATTTTAATAAATTTTCTGTAGTAATCATTCAAATTTGTCTATTGGAGCATATTGAACTTGAAATTACTTTTAAATATTTCTGCATTCGAGGATTAACATGTTGCAGCATGCTTCACCATAAAGAGTTACATGTATCCATCAGTCGATCAGTACCAATTATATACATATTGTCTTAATTATAAGAAAACAATAATGACTCACTCATTATATTTTACTTAATGGTTTTTAAATTACCGTGTTAACAATACAGGAAACCGAGATAGTAATAATTATTGAATGAGCGACTTTATTCATATTAGAACAGGCAAAGTGTGTAGATTTTTATTACTTAATTTTTAATCAATTTCTTCTGCACTCCGCATCATTCAAAGAACACCTGCTTTAAAGTTACAAAATTATTATTGATAGTGAAAAATTTCAACAAGTTTTTTCGTAACATTTATTCTTCCACATATTTTTTCTCTAGCTTTCGCGAGTTTTTCATTTTTGGGAACTCTCAGATTTTCTAATAGCAAAATTCTCTCTTGTATTTGCCTACTTATGAGAAAATCATTTCACAAACCAAGTTAACCAAAGTTTTGGCCAAATCAACCGAACACAATGTTCGACATTATTTCTCGATTATATTGAGAAAAATTTTACTTTTAATAAACTACAAATCATAAAATTATAAAACAACAACAAAAATTGATTGGCGCTCCGGGACGACATCAATTATATTAACTTTTTCATTTATAAACCAATTGGAATAAATAAAATGAATAAAAAATACATTTGTGAAAACCATTCCCAAATCTAATAAGACGTTTCCGAGAGTAGTATGGAGCGACACACAGACAAACAGAAAAAAGTATTAAAAACCAATGTTTTGGATTTAACTACGTTGAAAAAGTCCCCCAATATTAGTTTTTTCCATATCTCTTTCATGTACAGACTCAGTTAGATACACTTTTATTATATGTGTTGATATTGAGCATCCTACTGACTCAATAAATAAAATAATCTGTCAACTAGTTTGAATCTGATTATTGAATTCATCCAACTAGATATATTACTGATTTGTGAAGCTTTTTTCTAGTAGCAACACCTCAGATGGAGTACTCGTATACTGATAATTATTTTCGCTACACCAACACTATGATAGCTAAATTGTGTGGAAATAACCATCAGTTGTTACACACCTTTTGTTGACTTCAAAATAGTGAGTGAAACTCGGGGTAAATGAAAGTTTTGGAGTTGAAAAAGTTGACCATATGAGTATCAATATCATATTAAACTCTCAATGTAAATGTTCAATAGTTTCTTGATGACTGTGAGCACGCCTATTTCATATGAATGTATAAATCAAAATAAACTTTAAATTTCCACAGTTGGGATGAAAAAACTATCGAACATTACAATATATTTTATATAGCTGTTGCTCACAACTTCGATTACATGGACTACAGCTTTTAGCTGTATCCAGTTTTGGTAACGACAAAAAGTAGTCATGTATTCACCTATTTGAGATTCATTAGAAAATCGTTTATCGTTTAACAAACTATGAATACTAGTTTCAGTTCAATCAATTGTTTTTATATTCGTATCGTATTCGGGTTCGCTATTTGAACGTTTTTCGAACTGTCAAATCTAGACAATTGAGACTTGAAAAGTTTTGCGCGAGTATACTTCCAATTATCGGCTGAGTAACTACTCGTGTTTAGAACCGTCCTAAAAACAAAATCTTCCTTATTTTTCGGATTTGAAGGTCGTCGATTTTTGGAATTTCTTCTTGACGTTTCGCTGGCGCGAGAGGCGGAGATAAGAAATTACTTTTCGAAAACGTCTAGTCAGGCGAATTTTTAAACAGCTCAGTATCAACAAGGCCTCTGGTTATGATGAACCTCCCATCATCGTACTTAAAAAGTGCGCAAATGAACTCGCACTAGTATTTTGCAGACTTTTCAACCAACGAAAGGGGTTTTTTCTTTTTGTTGGAAGATTGCTCGCGTTCAACCTATTCTCAAAAAGGGCAAGAGAACTCTTCCAAATAACTATAGACGAGTCGCCTTGCTATCAGTGATATCAATAATTATGGAGAAAGCCGTAAACCACCATATCCTCAAATATTTGGAAGGCTTTAACATTTTGAGCGGTCATCAATATGGCTTTTGGAAACAAAAATCAACAGGCGACCTTCTATCGTATGTCACCCATATTTGGAATAACGCAATCAAGAAACATGCAGAATTAAGAGCTGTTACTCTTTATATTACTAAGGCCTTTGACCGTGAGTGGCATGAGGGTTTGTTGGCCAAACTTCGATACTATGGCTTGTCTGATCATTTTTATGTACGGCTCTCCCGCTTCCTGAAAGAACGATCCCTACAAGTGGCCGTCCATGGCTATCTCTCGAATAATTTTACTATCAACCCTGGTATTCCCCAGAGATCCATATGATCTCCAACCCCCTTTTAATTACATATCAACGACTTATTGGAAAAACCGAAGAATCCAATATATTGCTTTGCTGATGACAGCACAATTGTCTCGTCATTACATTTGGCTTCCAGGACATCGGCTGCGGATGCACATCTTCACCAGCAGCAGGAGGTGGCATATCTTGATGATGATCTAGAAGTGGGGTGAAAGTAGTCAGGTTTTATTCAATGCCACAAAAACCAGGAATCGGTTTTCTCCAATGCCTTCGAACCGGATATAATAACGTCAGGACAGATTATACCGCTTTCTGCTTCGATAAGTTTGTTGGGAGTAAAAATGGACACAATATATTTTGGCACAATCATGTCGCAGGAATTGCAAAGGCTTCTTCTCAAAAGCTTGGAATACTGTTTCAAACCAGAAAAGTGTACACACCTCATTAACTTAAGATGAGGATCTATTGTAACTCCCAGGTATTTAATTTGATCTTCCATGAAATTTCCATGTTTTTTTTTGTGATTTTTCACTATTAAATTGTCATAGTTTGACAAATGACTTTCGTAGCTTGCGAACGGCAAGAACTTTGATTTTTCAAAGTTAATCGCGAGTGACTTCAAAACATCAGAGTATTCATATAAAAATGTCAGATATAGGACAGATGTGCTTAACCTCACTCTTCAGTAAAAAATATGATCCATATTCCTGCACACAATAATAGTACATTACGTACCAAGTAGGATAAGATGCAAATTACCCACAAGTGAAAAATTGTAGGCACGAGGCGTTGGCCGAGTGCGATAATTCGCGAGTGGACGTAATTGACTTTATTCTCAAGGTGCGTACTATACTTTTTCTACCACTGACCGTTGAAAAGAATGGTATAATATATTTTGAGAGATTATGGCTCTGGATAATAAACTCATTGTGTCAGTCAGTCAGAACTGACACGCCTTACCGCTGATCTACTCTGTACTAATATGATGTCTGCTTGTGATATGAGTAGTAAACATAATTGATATTCACTATGTGAGTGAAGAGTTTTAAATAATATAATAATGTCAAATACAAGTGCGAACATGTATTTTTTGGTCTATAAAATATTTTCAAATCCTTTTGTTTGGCTGTTATAGTTCATAGGATTAACGGAAGAAGGCTTTGCTTTAGAGGCGTCTGGCAAATGAAATATGATTGGCTGTTGGCTGGTGAGGTCAGTTTTACCCTTTATGTTGTGTCATAGTATTCAAAAAATTGTATCAAAAAGTTCATAAAAAAAGAATAGAAGGAAAAAGCGGAGTTGTGTTACCTTCGAAAACAAATAGTTAGTTGTCATTTGGAGCTTCCTTAATTGACTGATTTTTTGTTCAGTGGTGAGCGTCGACGATTTCTTTGATTCATAACCATCAGACTTGCATTTTAGAAAGGCACGTAATTTGGAATACTTGCTGATGTCCACATTTTTCTTGATATTCAGGGTATTTCTCGACAGGGAGTAAATTGCCCATAATGACGATATTTTCAAAGTTTCTGCTAAATCTTCGAAATAATTGAGAACTTTATCGGAAAAAGAAGTTAGGTTTTTCTTCTTTCTCCATCTAATACTATTTTTAAAATTATATGGCTAAATTATACTTTATGAGTATAATAATTTGCTGGCAGCAAATTATTCTTCGCAATATTTGTTTGGTCGGTGATATCTGGTGGGGTAGCACAAATTTCTTGATCGTTATCATTCACTTTGAATTTTTACGAGTTACGGAATGACAGCTCATAATTAAAACAAACGGCTGTTGATTCACAGATCTAACTAGATTCATTACCAACCCACAAACTGCTTAACAATAAATTCACTGAAAATATGATTTTTATTTAGATTTTACAGATAATTTGAAGAGAAAATTCACTGATTTTGGCTTTTGGATAATTGAATGTATTCATGAGGTCACATTTATCAGAGTAAATGTAACATATCTCATCATTTTTTGAAATTTCTTACGGAAGTGGCCGCCATTGATTTAGAATACACGTGTATTCTAAATGTGCTGCTGTCAAACGTGCAAGGATTCGTTTTAAATGGAAAGAGTAGAAAAAATAATTGATTTTTTTGGCAATCTTCCATGAAGTACATCCTAAGCCGGGAAGAATCACTTCATTATTGCCATTATAAATATGAAAATATTGGTGGGTATGATTCTGATAAAAGCAGATGTTTATTATCATTGTAGCGAAATAACGTGCTGTACATGTGCCTGTACATATTGCCTGAATAATTGAAACATATTGCCTGAATAATGAAAACGTTTATAGTTTTTTCTCTAAATGGATGGATATGGAGAAGAAATGCAAAAATATTACACAGGATGTAATTTTGGCAAAAATCTGAAACTGTCAAATTTTCTACCTTGTAGAGCATATAATCTATGTTGAAAGGTGACGTTTTAGTAAAGAAGAATGTAAATATAGCCACTTTCCGAAAAGTCACATTTCTTGCAAGGTTGGTCATAATGAAAAAGAATCAGAAGTCTTCAACAGCGAGCAGATCAAGAAATTTACAAGGGTACCAAATATTGAAAGGAATCTAATGTTCAACGTGATTTTGATAAAAGATTACGAGTGTAATGTAACTAATTATCAACTTAATTTGCTGTATTTTCAGGTAGCAATAATTATTGGGTTAGCCGGTGCATGTAGATGAAAATAATTATCAAAAACGTCAATTGATCTCATAAAAGATATGGAAGACATGGTGCTTGTAGGAATACCAGATTTGAAAACAAATATTGAGAAAACTTTTGTTGTAATTAGGCAAGGAAACGTGATGTTTCATAGTCAATATTTATCTTTACGGCCATTCCATACTCCATACAACAGATTATTCGTGAATTACAAAAAAGGTATCAAGACTGTTTTGAGAATCTCAGATTGAGAATCGAAGAATTTTTGAATTTACCAAATCCTAAAAATTACACAGGCCATAGCATTCGTCGGACTTCAGCGACGTTATTTGCTGATAATAGTGAAAATATCGCAAATTTGGAAAGACATGGTGACTGGAAGTCTACCGATCTCTCTGAAGGATATACAGACAGTCGCTTTCGAACAAAATCAAAATTGCTAAGACCGTTCAAAAATTAGCAGATGAAAACAATCAATGTGAAACGAAAACTTCACCTACTTGTTCTGACTTCAACAAAAAAATTTGAATATACCAAGAATTTGCAAAATATTGAATCACTTCGATATTAGCAATTGCTTGAATTTTCATATAAATATTATTATTAATAAGAATTGGAATGTTTCGTATCTTCTGTTCGATTCTCAATATTTGATACAAATAAGAATGAAAATTTGGAAAATTTGTTCTACAAAGAAATATAATAAAGAAATGTGTTCCATTGATTTGTTAATCTATATGGCTGCCGAAGACAATGTACGAATCACGTTCTAAAACGTAAATTACTATTCTTCATCAGTTGACACCTAAAAAATGTCAAAAACTTATTGAAAATGGCATGAAATCTGAATAATTTTCTCAGTGCTTATTTATTTCCAAAATATTCTTTATACCGTTTCACACTATGGAAACTCACATTAAGAACTTAGACTTTATTGACTGGGCTGACTCTAAGTACCATGTCTGACGTTTCATTGACAAACCTATAATGGAAAATATTATTCAGCAGAATAAATAGAAGCCCGTTGCTAGTGTAACGAAAACAATGCGAGATTTATGTTGTTAAGTACACTTCATGAACTGAAACCCGAAACTGTATGGAAATCAATAAATATTTTAATTTAGAAAAAATCGAGTTGAAAGAAGCCGCTTGAAAGCATCGTGAAGAAAAATGGCAAAATTCCACTGCGTTGTTTATATTTTAATGATGGGTGAGTTAAATATCAAGTTATTAGCTCATTAAATAACCATAATGAGATGTGGCCGTTAATAAGCGAGCGAATAGGAACGCAAGGAAATGGTTAGAAAATTCTAAGATTATTATCTAGTTGTTCATCGGTGATTGATATTTTTATCATTTCATCAAGAGTGAATCATGTGTTTTGTGAATAACATAATATACAAAATATCGCAAATATTTTCAAGAAAAACATTCAACCGTAGAATCTCAGTTGGGTGGGATGTTTCCTGTTGATACTAATCATACTATTGAGTTGTTTATCACAATCAGTTGACATATGTCATATAAATATTATCAAATGACAGGAAACCTAAGGAATTAGAAAAAATCGACAAAGATGAAACTTCAATACGTCAAAGAAATTCAACGATTGGGTTCTTGATATTTCATTTACCCTAGATCAGAGTTCCCCAAACTTTTTTGTGTTTTAGACCCCTTGCCATGTTTTCCGTGTTTGGTAGACCCCCCACTTACCTGAAATTGATTTCCTGTAAATTTCTAACTGTAGTGAAGTTTAGTGTTAAAAACTTAAAGTAAAAACACATACTGATTTATACATTTATTAATTGAATTCAAATTGAAACTACTCAAAATAAAATTTTGTATCTGTTACGTAAAATATACGTAACATTAAATAAACATAAAATAAACTATAAATTAAATAACATAAGCAATAAGTCAATATTTTTAGTGAGAAGGATGAAACTGATGCTTTAATAATAAATTATCAACAATTGACGTCAATTTTGTAAGGGTTAATCTTAAATCTCCTCGGCTAATGATGTCCAGTCTGTTTCTTTTTTTCGTTAGAAGATTGGTAACAGCGCTGAACCCC
>WOGN01007832.1:0-11615 GCA_015342105.1 Leptinotarsa texana | reverse complement strand
TCTCGAGACAAACCGTCGTATGAAGATGTCTGGAGGAGTCTTACCAGGCTGAAGGAGACGATGCTCGACCAGAATCTCGTGGACTTGGCAATCCCGAAATTAGGCTCTGGGCTCGACAAGCTGGACTGGAGAATTGTGAGAAGCATGTTGGAAACCATCTTCAGATCCAGCGGTATCCAGATTTTGGTGTGCGGTAACCATCTTCCACGATCGAGCATGAAGACTGTGAAGTGTTACTTCCATCGAACTTCACAGTGCAGATATGGGGAGTCCTGCAGGTATCGACACACGCCAAGGATGACATATCGGGACGAAACGTCTCTAAGAAGGGGACAATGTAATGAATCTGAGGCCGACCCTGACAGTTACCGCACACACCAGGTGCATGACATCGGCAAAGAAAGTGGTCAGATTAGGCGCGAAAATTCCGTATACGCCGAGGAGGAATCTACAATGTTCGTTGCCGCTATATAAGAGCCTCTAGTCCCTAGGTGGGGCAGTCTGTACTGAAAGCGAATCGAGTGGTTAACAAATTGTGAATATAAATTACTGAGTGTGTATATAAATTAGTTAGTGAAATATTGTAAAACTATTTTCTTTATCTTTATCTTTAATCAGTTACAATATCATATTTATTGTTTTTCAATTGTATATAATGGGATTTAAATAAATAAAACATGAAAATGATAGAAAGTTTTTTATTTGATATTGTTTATGATTTAGAGAAACATACAGACTATCTAAAATAACTTCTTCCTCATAGTCATCATTTTCGCAACTATCTTCAATTTCCTTTCGATTTTCATCATTCAATTCAAAGTGATGAATAATCTATTCTGGTAAATATGGTTGGAGACTATACAGGAATCTTCTCAGGTTCAGTTCAATCATAACCTCATAAAGTTGACACAATTCCAATTCATTAACCAGAAATTTGTTACAAACTTCTGCACCACTCCAATAGTTTTCAGCATCACGAAGACATAATTCGATTTGTTTTTCATCATAGCATACACTCATATCATAAACGCTTGCATGTTCGGCTCCATCACCCAACACCTTCAATTCAGACGATAAATGTTGAACCGATGATTTGAGATCTACAATATCGATCCAATCTTGACTTGCATACTGCATCCCCATCTTTGAATGGTGGAACTGAAATCGAATAAAAAACAATAAGCAACCTCCAACTTGTTTCTATGATATAATACTCATATTCCCATTTTACTTGTAGTTATAAAGTGAGTGTATTCAACTAAGTTAGTAATGTTTATATTTCTATATAATCATCATTTTAATCATCTTATGTATGAATATTATTAAAACAAAAAGAAATTCACTCTAAATAATAACTATTATTATTTAATCATATTGAATTTGACTAGAGATCGCGTTTCATACCTGCAAAACTTTGCGTATCCATCGTATATTCACCACCACCATCCAGCACCATCTTATATTTACCACCCGATGAGTTGATACAAGTTATATCACCATCACTGAATTGCAACGAAATACGTTTTGGTAGCCATGTTTTAAATAATTATTCATTGCTTACATCTTCCAAAGTTAATAAAATTGATTCACCAAACCTTATAGAATACGTTGACATATTCTTAATTATGTACACTTCATTAATTGGCAATGATTATAAGGCCTTTTGCTCTAGTATTTCAACCTCCTATACAATCAAATTATTGATTTTATTCAAGTCTACTTTTGAAACGGACATGATGAAAATATGTATGAAAATATAAACAATTTCCAACTGAAAAATACACTCATCGTCTTCCTTCTATTACAAACTGAATAACGCTCTATCAATTACTAACTGCTACAGATATATTGGTCTACTGATTTAATAGGATGCCAGGCATTACTTTTATGCTAAACAGTGTGCATCACCCCCACTATGGAACCGTGCTGTATTTCAAAAAAGGTTCACATTGCTAGTTTTTACCCACTAGAGGTGCCTGATGTCAAAGCCAAGCCCACCTTCCAACTGGACGCGTTAACAGAAGTCGATACGATCAGACAGTGGTCGTTGCGCCATTGTAGAAGACAGCGAGGGTAGAGCGATGCGTTACGTCATAGCCTTCGCCGCATCGAGAGAGGTGAAGGCACACCGATGAATACGCATTACTCAGCCACACGTTGTGGAGTGTACATATCGCACTCCTACCGTTGAACGGTTGCTGCTGTGTTGTCACACCACTACTAATTTGGTGGGCTCACACCGATGGAACATTCATTACTTGGAGGATCTTTGAAGTATGCAGACGTATGTTTGTACACAGAAACGCGCATGATAAACCCTGTACCGTGCGCACATACACACACACACACACACACACACACACACACCAAATGTAATTACGTCATTATGTCACACACACAAAATCTCATATGAAAAAAAATTCTGAACGATTCATGTACTAGACACAAGGTCACATCGCTTTGATGTTACTAAACGAAAAAAAGCAATTAATACATCATAGTGGTGGGAGGAGGGTCAGAACCGGCCCAAATCTCCTATTATAGCTGTCTATTCAGTTCATTTTTTGAAGATCATTTAGTCATCAGAAAGCACTGGAAAACAATTTGCCAAACAATTTGCCGATATAGAGAATATTGATTCTTTATAATGAAAATACAACTTCTGTGACTATTTGGACTCACAAAAAAACTTCTGTGAACATTTGGGTTTACAACCCCATGTATTGGCTCATTTCTGTATTGCCGCAGAAGTGAGGTGAACCCTGCGGCTTTTGTATGAGTCGAGTTCCAACTTGGTGACAGAATTATGATCACCTCTTTCAGTATCAGGTCTTCACGTCGAGTTCATACAACTCCTTCCACTTCACTACTCCAAAATAGTGTAGTGAAATTGGAATGGCAAGCATATTTGATGTAGCAACGTTAATGTTCTCCTGAATGTTTCGATGACCTGATCTGTCGGAGTTTGTGCTGATACTTGCCGCGAAGAAAGTTCTTCACTTGCTGTTAGCTCTTGTGAGTGGCTTTGTTTTAGCCCGAAGTGAGTATACGTCTTTTTGGCATCCAGATGGTATAGCATGTTTCCATCTACGAGCTGCATATCCTCTCCGTAGTCCCCGCATCGTCCTCTTTTGAGATGGACCATTGCACATTTGTCTAACTCAAATTTCATACCGATAGCAAGCGTTTTTCTTCCAGCACCCTCAAGGACCGATGGATATTCTTCTCTCCAGAGGCATGAAGTTCATGCGCTGGTCAGGTCCTATCCCCGGAATCCCCGATACATTCGGGAGGGCGCGCAAGCATTATCAACCAACGACCACTTCCCACACCGTGGGGTAAGTGATCATTGGGTCTGAGAATCACGTGCCCTGAACAAGCGCAGTGAGCCAAGAATGACAGCCTTCTGGATCTGTCCGGCTAAGATTTATGCCTTAGTGCGGTAGGCCAGTATGATTTTAAGATTCGAGAGTAGAGAGGGCATCATTCCACCAAGTACTCCAATAATCAGAACAACCATCTTGACAGAGTGGTCTGGCTAGAGTCTGCGGAGCTCGAAGGGAAAATCTCGATATTTTATCCGTTTTTCCTCCTCTTTTCCGACGATATTCGACTCGCCAGGGGCTGAAAACTCCACGACAAATATGGTCTTGATCTGGTTGTCAAGAAGGGCTACATCAGGCTTATTAGCTTGTATGAGCCTGAGGGTGGGGAACGAAGAGTTCCAATAAATTTGGCACTTCTCGTTCCCCACAACGGATTCAATATTCCGGAGCGTAGGGTAACACAGGTGTCTCGTCAATACCGTAAGAGTCCCGTAGATGGTAATATAGCACTCTAAGGGCCGCGTTATGTCAATGAATATAGGCCGAGACCGCATATGTCAGAAATGCTGATAGCAAGTGCAAGTGCATCACACGATGCGGTAGACTAAGGTGTTGAAGACACCATCCTGGCAAGCCGTGATGAACCCCTCAGTTTCCGACCTCAGCCCACTCGACCTGAGGAAACCAAAAGTCAGGCGCTTTGATAAGCCAAGGTCTCCAATGTTATTAAAGAAGACCACATGCATTTGCCTATTCTTGTGTTTTCGCAGAAGTGCGGTGATCTCTGCGGCTTTTATATGAACTTTTTTCTGAACGGTCACCTAGTTTATTGCTGCTCGGGCAGCTGCCCTAAAGAAAAATGATCCAATTCCTGCTGTCTCATGGTCAAGGACCATGCAAGAAGGGGATCCAAACTCCTGACGACTTTACATTCTATATCCAGTAACATTCTGTCATGTAGACACTCCAAACTCAAAAGTCCACGTCTTCTCTGACGTCAGGTAAGTACAACCGTGAAACGGACGATATGTTTTAATTATTATTATTACTTCAAACCTAAGTTTGCGCTGGTCAGGCCCTATCCCCCGAAGCCTCAATACATTAAGAGGGGCCCGCCAGTAATATCAATCAATGACCAGTCCCCACCCTTCTGAATTCGGCCGGCTAAAATTTCTGCCTTATTACGGCAAGCCGGCATGATTCTCAGATTCAAGACTAGAGAGGGCATTATTCCACCAGCACAACATTGTTATTATTATTATTATTATTATTCGAGGTACTGCCTATTTTTTTGAAGTCCACTGTACCTCATCTTACATGAGAAGGCAATGTAACATCTGGGCTTTGTTTGTTTTATTCCAGTCATTTGCATCCAACTACCGAATAGGGCTACTCATTTGTTTAGTTAGGCGACTCTGAATTTATTACCTCTATATAAAAGCCTTGTTTTGTTTCAACCCACGCGGCCCTAGTCATTCCGTATTCTGTCCGACTGACAGACGAATTCGATCAATTGCGTACGAATTTTCGCAAATGTAGCATAATGTTTGGACACACGATTAATAGAGGAACGTCGATCGGCGCGTGTTACGTGCCGGTCTGGCAAATTAGACAAAGGGTATGAGAAATAGGGTGGAGGTAGGGGTCTATTATGTAATAGAGGACACGCCGGACAAAATCTGCTGAAATAACAACAATAGTGATGAAATGTGTCATGCAGTCTCATATCGGTTAGGCAGTGCCGGTTCAGGTAGGAAATTGTGAAATTTCAAATGAGAATGGGAACGAATAACATATTATTTAGAAGAAAATTTCATGAATCTATTGAAAACAATTTTTCCACACCAGAATAAAAATATTGTTTATTGACGTGCATTTCAATAACCAAGTTAGCATCATCAGTTTTAGTCATATCCTGATGATACTAACTTGGCGCGTCGAGAGTATTTTTGTCTTGAGTCTTGAATAAAGTCATTTTACGCCAAAAGTTACAATTCTACCTATCAAGCCAATATTATGCTATGTTACGTGCTGATATTTCTCCACATTATTTATACAGTTACCTAACTCACTGTCATTCATTACCTTTTACGTACGCAATGTACATCCGCACTTAATTTTATTAGCATAGTTTAACCATGATCAGAAATATGTTCAAAACGTTGAAATTCACACGGAAAGGGAAAAAGGAGCAAAATAATGGGAGCTTTGAAATAAACTGATTTTATAGATCTGTTTGTTTACCAAGACGTCCGGCGATGATTTAAAAAAATAAATAGTTCAATATAAAATTGATTTACTTTACTTTAGAAATTGAAATGCGTTATTATGGATGGTCGATTCTATACATTGAACCTCGCTTGGAATTAGGATGCAAAAAAGACCATTTCATTATCTCAATAGATTGAGTTTGTGGCTTTTACTTTTCTTTTCGGCCCTGGAAATAGTCTAATAAAGTTTCTAAAATGCGTTATTACGTGAAATGGCCCTGTGAAATAACCTGGAAAATCCAGACGGTACATTTATCTTACTCAACTGACCTCCTGATATTACATGTCTTATTGTTATGGTATACAAAATCACTTTTTCAGAGGATGATTTTTTTATATCATACTAGTTCCACCCCCTTGGAGAGCCTGTAAAACTGGAACATCTTAATACAAATTCAACTTTTGACATGGTTTCGGGTTTTCTTGGGCAACTGATTAACGGAAAAACAGATTTTAAACAGATAGACATATTTTAAACTCATTCCTAAACCTTTATTCTTTACTTCAAAGTGGTTTTAATATGCAGTCCATAATTTTGACTTATGTTTTTGTTTTCCCTATTATTACTATATCATTATGCTGTTACTCTTTGAAATGCATTTTTTGCTTTTGTTTTCCCTAGTGTCGCGCTTGTCATTTTCGTCAGTCTCGGTATTTGAAAATTTTTGTAGAATTTATATATGATATTCTTGGTCTGAATCTGTTTTGGTAGTCTTCTACTCTTTTCAATTCACCTTTTTAAATTTTCTATTTCATTATATTTATATTATATACACAATTTATGAGTGTAATTGGTCTGTAGATTTTACATATTCCTGTGTCTCCTTTCTTATAGTTGTCCTATAAAGTTCCTCCTTTGAATTGAGATCAACAATGGCAAGTAAGTTATTTTTGGTCCATTTTTGAAAAACCATGATAAGAACATTTGTCATTACATCTAAGAATTTTGAATTATTGAGTGCTATCTTTTTTTAAAACAATATTTTTTTATGATATCTCCATTATGAAAATAGATATTTTTTAAACTTCCTGTGAACATCAAAAAGCATTTTCTGCTGTGCAACACAATTCTATATTTTTGGTAGTGGCGTTTAAGCAAGTTTTGCACTGAACCATTTGGAAGAAAAGGGCATTTAGACTTCCACATTCTTTTTTGTCATGGTCACTTATATAAATTTCGAGTCTGTAGATATACTTTGCATATATGGGGTGGTTAACTCATCAGAAGCCAGGCAGTTGATTAAAAATATTCCGTATTCACCAGAATTTACAGAAATTTGATTGTGAAGGAACTCAGATAATGATCTGATAGGAATGAAAATTAATAAAAGAAAAGCAGAAATGGAGGTACCAGTTCTGATTTTGACACTTCGGTGAACTGAGTAGCCAATATATAAACTAAAACTAAAATAATCAGTGAATAGATCATGCAGAACCACAGTCAGCGCCACCTAGGATCCTGGACCTCAATAGTTCAGATTATTTTTTGCTTAGGGCACATGTTTCTTGGATCCAATGATTACTCACTTCGTGATGTGGGGAGTGGTCATTGATCAATAATACTGGCGTGCCCTTCCAAATGTGTCGGAGCTTCGGGGATAGAGCCCGACTAGCTTTCCCTTCAGTGTCAAAAATAATAATATTAATAATAATATTGAATTATCATGCATAAATAATTTAAATTGTATAAATGTATTTAATATGACTATATTCCGGTGTACTCGAATAATTATCACTGTACGATTTAAAATCTATGATGAAAATATTAACATATGATTTTATATACCATAAAATAACAAAAACATACGTTAACATGTCAAAACAGCCAACATATATAAGTTATCCATGTGGATGTATAAGGTAGAATACTTGACTTGTAATTTTTGAAATGCCGTATTTATTTTTTGAAGAGACAAATTTTGTCAGCTCTCAGAATTAAAATTTTTCACCAAAAAATCGAAAGATGTTTACTACATAGAATATAACAAATTACTGAACTGGATGACATTTTGTATAATGGTTTTGAAATAGAAATCCAAAAAATGTTTCTCCAAGAACTATTCTTTCCTAAAAATATTCCTTTTTCAATTAATGTTGATCATGTAAATGGAACTGTGCAGCTCAGATATTTTGGTGATCTCAATGAAATATTTTCTCTACATTCTTCAAGGTCCAAATACTTAGTGGTAAAGAAAAGTTCACTGGTAAAAAATATCATTAACATCGCTAATGACAACATAGCTAACGCTACTATATAATAATAAATTTCTAGGTCCTCTAATTCTTTATTTTTTAATTTCTTTAATAAGCTGCTTTTTTGTCTCTATGTCTTCGCAAATATTTCCTCCAAAAAGAGGAAGGGTTCAAAGTATTAGCCCCTAGGGAAATGTTCTGTATTTGTGAAATTGCTTCAATATTGAAGAATTGCCCTTTTCGAACAGATAAATTAGATACGGATGTCTAACTATTCTGTCACATATGGCCGTATCAAGGAAATCTAAATCGAATTATACACATCAAATGTGTACAACCATGAGTATCACCCTATTATATTTTATAACAAAGGAGTGATGGAATAAATAGATATCCACGCAGAGTCGGCTTCGAATCTCATGAAAATATATCTCAGTTTGGAAAAAAAGATTTGTTTATTTTTTGGAGAGTAATTTATAGAAATTGAATTATTATTTTACATGAAGCAGTGGGCTAAATCTATCAAAATGACACTTTTTGTGTTCCACAGGGAATGCGAATAAAATAGAAAATAGGAATATTTTGTAATGGTAATGAAACAGTGGTTATTTACGAAAGATATTTCAAACGAAGTGTATTTTAATTTGAAATGCACACTTTCATTGTGAAATGTGTAGTTGTACTGACAAGCTATGAGTATTTCTGATCTGAATTTGATTAAAAATAACATTTCTGTCCAAAATTAATAATTTGCTAGTTTCCATTGAATCAGTTTCTGAACGTTTCATAAATCGAACTATGAATTCATTCATTCATTTGTTTATTTATTTGGCATACTATTCAAAAGACATAGCCGAATATTCATTTCTATTTCAATATTTATCTCTGTTTTTCATTTTATGAATGCATTTCTATAATAGTCAAAGATCTCACTCGATAAGTGAGATGGGAAAATATTTTCTTTATGTAGTTTCAAGTTGTTTTGAATTATACAAGTTGTTTTGGTGTTTTTTAAAGGCATGAACGAATTGAGTTGTTTTTCTTTAATAGAACACTCTATATACACCTCAAATATAAATCTTTTTGTATTATTGAACAACAAATATTTGAATTCCTCCATAGATCCATATAATGAAACATGTTTTTAGATTTCAAATCTGAAGAAAATTAGAAATGAAACTGTAATAAGTTCAGTTCACAAAGGAATTCGATCATCATGAGAATTGTTCTACACGACATTCATTTAAATTATCACAGTCTGAAACCTGAATTTCAGTTCTCCTGAACATGTAGCTTCTATCACATTTGGTGTTATTTCAAATCATCTGATTAAGAAAGGACAGTGTTTTGAACGATGTCTTCTAGATAACGCATCACAAGGAAATCGAGTTTGTCTTCAAGATATTTACTGATAGTTCTTGACTTGAAAGGAGGCAACGTCATGCTGCCATAAAGTTGCCTAGCAATCTGCTATTTCAGAATCACTTCTTAGAAATAAATCTATATGAAATGTAAATATCTGATGCGATTAAGATTTCAATTGCAATAGAACTTTTGTAAACGAATTTCACGAATGAGTCAGGATCATCCTAGGGCCAATAATGTCCATTTTGTATGTTAACCACTTCATTATTGCGAAATCGTAATACATCGTACCACATAATTTTTTTCAGTTTTTATGGCATTGGCTGCTGTGGTCATTAGCTAATCAGTTTCGTCTTCTTTTGAGAGATCTTTTAATCCATGTTTTTATATACTTCGTTATTTGAATATTTTCTAATGGTGTTTGGTAGACCAGCTTGAGTTCTAATTCAGTCAAATTGACAGCAAATTTCAAGTATGTATATGCTTTACTATTAGTTTGTTTCCACACTCACACCTGAGCCTGCTTTCAGAACTTTCATCTAGGCTCCGGCTCTATTATTATTTTATTTCAATCCTCATCATTTCACAACATTCTGCATCTGTACGTTCCATTTTATTGAGTTCAGTTCTACTTTAATCAGGCTCGTCCAAACGAATTCAGGACCGCCAGATAAATATCTTATAAGGTCCCGTTTCGATCTCAACAATAACCCCCCACGTCAAACCCAAATATGATTTCAAATTTCATTTGGGTTTTGAAAAATCGAAAATTTTCTAATTTTAATTATTATTATTATTTTTTGATGAAAATTTTAATCAGCTAGACTCTCATGTTGAATTTAAATCCTATACCTCAGAGATTTTTCTCAACCTTTCAGGTGGATTCAGACACAAACACAACAATTACCTACCAAACTTTGATTTTTCTAGTAGATTTCACTTGTGAAAATATTTGGAAAAAGGCACAATTGATCTTAGAAAAGATATAACAATTTTAATTATAAGAGTGAAAATATGTGGAATTCAAAAAAAATATATATAAATTTATCAATTGCTAAAAGCGAAAATTCCTTAAATCTAAGAATGTCCTAAATCTACAACGAACTATTTCATTAGTCAAATCTAATATGAATTGATTTGAAAACACTGAGAAAAACAATCAGAAAATCAATAAGATTAACCGAAAATAACAATTTTATTAAACTGAAACTGAAATTACAAAGAATTAACATACAAGCTACAACCAAACAAATAATATTGAAATATTAATAAAAGCTGAAAAAAATAAAGATTAAAAATTATCATTAACAAAAATGAAAACAAATTGAAAAAAAATTATCAAACCAAGTTATGTCACGACGTTTCGATTGTTAGTATCCACAATCGTCTTCGGGTGATAACTGGACTTATTCCTCCGAGATCTGACTATTTTATATGGTCGCTCGAGTGATTTCACCTATCCTCCCTTCACTTTTTCCGCTTCATTGGTATTTAGCGGGAGATGACCGTTTGGCGGAAATTGGTCGTTTTCCCTTGACTGAATGCGTTATTGGACAAAATATACGCGACTTATTTGAATTCCAAGAAAAAATAGTGAGATTCACATTATCATATTTATAAGTAGTGATTTGAAACTTGGTAAATGGCTAGCATAAGATGTAAAGGTAATGTAAAATGACCATCGATGATCGATATCCTCTTCCAAATATCAATGATATTTTGGAGAAATTAGGCCGATGCCAATATTTTTAAATATTGGACCTTGTGTCAGGGTTTCATCAAATAGAAATGCATCCCGATTCTATCGAAAAATCCGCTTTCAATTTGAATATCTCAGGATGGCATTTGAGCTCAAGAATGCCCTAGCAACATTTCAAAAGGTTATTGCATAATGTCCTGAGTGATCTCCAAAATGAAATATGCTTGTTGTACATGGACGACATCATAATATTTTTGACAAGCCTTGAAGAAAACTTATCCTCGAAAATTATGTCTAGGCCATATCATAACGACTGACGGGATAAGGCTTAACTCTCAAAAAATCGAGGCAATTCAAAAATTTCCAATTCCCTGGTCATCCAAAGATATTTAGTCATTTTTGGGACTTTTAGGATATTACAGAAGGTTTATAAGGGAATTTGCAAAATCAACAAAGCCCTTTACCAAATGTCTCAAAAAGGAGAAAAGATAGAACATTTATCAGTATTTATGAATACTCTCCAATTTTATAAGAGAATACTGTGCAATGACAGAAAATTTATCAGTATTCATAAATACTTTCCAATTTTGTAAGAGAATACTGTGCAATGACCCAGTTCTACAATACCCAGATTTCGAAAAACCTTTTATAGTAACAACGAATGCCTCTAATTTTGCTATCGGTGCTGTCTTGAGTCAAGGCAAAATAGGAAATGATCGCCCTATTGCTTATGCATCCCGAATCTTGAACCCTGCTGAAGTA
>WOGN01007831.1:0-11615 GCA_015342105.1 Leptinotarsa texana | reverse complement strand
TTCTTTGGAAGATTCCCTCATCCTTCTTTTTTGTATCAAGATGGAGTAGTAGAAAGCCAAAAACTTTCTTTCCCAAAAATTAATCACTCCTAAAAATTATAACCCCTTCAATTCAAATCTATAGAGTATCTGAGAAATTTTTTGAAAATTAACTTCAGGAATCTGCTTTGTATAATCTCTAGTGATATGTGTTGGTAGGGGCAACACCAACCTACTGAGCCGTAACGTAAGTGACTTTCTATTAAAGCAAAGTATAGTGTTTTCATATGCTTGAATGACAATATTTTCTTATGGTATCTGAATTCATAAAGGATACTCTTTAGTTTTTTTATGAAACAGAGAATGGGATTTTTTCATTCCAAATTACTATTGATGGTTACACCTGAGTATTTGATTTCTTTCTCAGGTTACAATGAGAAACTATGTTTTTTTAATTTTTTTTGTACCTTGTCCATTTAGTTCAAGTCTCCAGAAAACACTGAAGCCTCTTTGGCTTATTGCGTTTATTCTTCCATCTTCCCATGACACCCATTCCATCAGTCTCGCTCTCTGTACTAGTTTGTACAGTTTCCATGTTGGATGTTCATTATATTCTTTGGTTTTGTGAAGTAACGATTTCAAGATTGTCAAAACGGGGTCTGCTTACATTATTGCAACTGATAGGTAGAAGATTGTTTTTTCCAAGTTAACCGTCAGTAATTCATGTTCAAGCCAGTTGGTTACTAGTGAAAAATCAGCTTGAGCTTTATGTCTCAATATGTCCCATATATTTAACACAATATGATAAACAACGTCGGCCGCCTCATTTGAAGTTCTTTGTCGCAAGTCACTATTTCAGTCGCTCTTTAGCGGCGCCCTCAAGGGGCATAGCGGGTAGAAATATCTCAGTGACTTTGTGGATGAATTGCAGTGCAACTTGTTTGGGACGACTATGTAGCATTCTTTGAAGTATCGGCATATTCGCATTCTTAAAATTCTTCCACTCTCCGACAATATCGAATTCACTATACCACAGTAGTGGACATAAAAACATGCAGACCACCATCAAAAAAACTGAATGATAGATTTTACATAATATCTGTTCTGATCAAAATCTGTTTTGGACAGGAATATCACATCTTCATCGATGACTGCTGCAGATAGTCTCATTGTGTCAACAAAGAATCTGAGAACTGTTTCGCTTTCGAAATTGAAACTCCAAACAAAAAATATATTCAAATATAGAATAACTGCAAACACTAAGTGTTTGCAGTTAACCCTTTTGCAAGATCTGATGAAAACAGTGTGATGGAACTTTCCTATTATTTTATTAGATGTATTACCATATCTTTAATCAGTTTAATTGATTGAAAAAGTTTTAGCAAACACACGACAATAATGTGCATTCATCAAATATTCATTGATCAGGTATGTTTGTATTGCTCTCATTCAAGTAATTCACTAGATGAACTACCCTCCAACTAGTCATAGCTAGTTAACCTCGAATAGTCTTCAGAATGTTTTCGGAAGTATCAACATATATAACCATTTTGAACTTGGGAAAAGTTCTTTGTGTAATACCTTCAATACATTCTCGATCGGCATGTAGAGTGTTTTTGTTCAGAGGATATGTTTTTTGTATTTCATTGTGGTCGATCGGCCATTCACTATTTTTAGTTCTTGGTCAAATGGACAAATTCGGACCCATTGAATATTGTTACATTACTTTTTCCGGTAATTCGACTACATTGTATCTCAAGAAATGTTCACCACTGGAAAAAAATTAATCATAATTAGGCTAACGTTGATGCCGATATTTTTCGAATGGAACACAATAGAAAGAAAATTATTTGGTTGCTTCACATTTCCCTTCCACTTCTGTTAATATCAATTATTCTTGGGGATACTTTATACGGAACGATTCAAGAATTTCCAACAGAAATATTTGAAAGTGTAGCTCATATATTTAATAACTTGAATATTATTTTTTGCGGTGTCTCTGATATTTTCATGACGGTGATGATTAGTGAGTTATGTTTACACATAAGTAAGGAATATGAAAATTTGATCAACTCAGCTACCGTAATTTCCAAAACCACCAATGTTTTTAATTTTATTAGAAAAGTCGACGTAGTAAAACGAAAATATATTCATCTGCATGACACTCTGAAAGAAGTCAACGCCATCTTCGGTAGTTACGTCATTTGGAAGTTCGTTAACACAATTTTCCATATACTGTTGGATGTCAATAAATCATTGAATGATAACTCCAAAATATCCTTCAATACTACTTTCGTAATTTACTCTGGAATCCATTGGGTAAGTTGGCTCTCTGTACCGTTTTTGATTCTCAATGTGAATCTGTGAATCTTTTTTTTGTTTTCCATCTTGAAATGAAAGAGAGCATAATAATGAGGTCATCTAGGATGAGTTTTTTTAAGGCGGTGGTTGTTTTCATCGGTATTGTGTGAAAGTAAAATATAATAAATTATACTCACATCCTGAAAGAAAACTGATGATGCTGATGCATCATAACCACAGGAGGCAAATTGTGCCCGGAAAAATATTACAAACATCCAATAAAGTACCTATACAAACCAGTACAGGTAACAAGATTGTTGAAATGTGAATGCCATCCCGTAATATCTATGTTTTTTCAGTAATTTTTGTACTGATTCGTGACTTACCTGCAAACCTTGACTGATTCCTTTGGAAAAAAATCATCCCCTTGTTCGTTCCGCCTCTCAATTTTGAATTTCTGTCACTTTCTTCAAATAATAATAATTGTTTCAATTGAAGCTGATTAACGGAAAAACATATTTTAAACAGATTTAAACAGAAGTGGGAATCAGTGAAAAATATGTTTAATACTATCTTCGAACGAGCAACTCCATATATTAGATCTGCAGCGGAGGATAATGAGGATGCATATATTTCAAGTTGTTCTAATGAGTCGAAAAGAGGTGGGTCCGTAATCGTTCCCCGAAAATGGGGCACCTAATTGAACATTATATTCAATTTTCCAAATACTAGCCTTTCAAATGATCTGCCGTTTAATAAAGATTAAGATCATAGCTCATCTCAAATTTAAGAGGAAATATAACCGGTTACAGATAAATTAATTGATGTTCTTGAATGAGCAAAGCACCTTGGAAAAACTGATTTGGAAGAACAATAAAATGAATGGACAGCGAAGGAAAGTACGGAAAACTCAAAAATGAAGAAAATGACATGGCATAATCTATCAGCAAGTATGTCTCATAGTGGTGGCGATCAATCAATAATATTATTTTTGGGAAATGAGGATAGAAACAGAAGGTTAATGAAAATAACAACTGTTGCGGGTGTGGAGAAAATTACTGAAAAACACTTCTTAGTGACACAACACTGACATAAAAAACTTCCACGTTGACTTGGGTGTCACACCACTAGGTGGTTTCACTTGCGTTTACGCAGCTATTTTTATCAAGTACTTTTCTGGTTTTTCATATTTTGTCTTCAATCGAGGACCGCCTGCCCGGTACTGACGATGCCTAATAGGCTGAAACAGTTGTCCACCTGTGGCTCTTGAATTGAAAATATGAGAATGATCAGAAAGTACTTATCTATTCATATTTTGATTTCTATGGAATTACTTTCCAGCAGCTTGACAATGAGACTTGACAATGAGAATAAGTATGTATCACTCCAATATCGACAATTTTTCCGATTCACATCTTCATTGATACCAAACGTGCATTCATCCAAAAATTAAATTTCATACAAGAAATTGTGATGCAAGTTGATCCGTTCAGTGAGACTTTCACAAAAGTCGATACGTCTGTCGAAATCATCTTCGTTCAATTCATGAACTAGTCTAATTTTATATGGAAGAAATTTGTACTTATGAAGGATCCTGAAAACATGTGTACGACTGATTCCTGATTCTCGAGAAAACTGTGTGAGGAATCACACGTTAAAAAGTAAGACCTCGGTAGTCCTTAGCTGGCACACATATCATGTGGCACTCTGTAATGTTACAATTCAAACAAGGACTTACCTTATAGAATAGAGACCAACAAAATATCTTCAGATGGAACTGAGGAGTAGGCAAATTGAGACCTTGACGAGACGCGATTCAATCCGAATTCAACGACATTGATTTGTTCATCAAGAAAATGTTTCTATCTATAATATGTATTCGAAAAAATTGTGTTCAGCCTTGAAAATATAGCTTAAGATTCATCTCAATTATTGAAGCCATATGGTCCTAATGTATCAGTTGAATGAGAAAAATAGAAGATGCAATTTGTTATTTTGGGTCCTGCATATCGAAGAATTTTTTTGACCAAACAATTTCTTGAAACATGGTATTACTGGCATTTTTTTTGATAATGCGTTTGTCTGGTCCGTGACTGGATTTGTGAAAGTTCAAATGAAGCGCAGAACAAATAAGTTTTAAGGTCGATACTAACTTTTTATATCTGGAAGACGTCTGACAAGGTGGAATTCGATATTTTCGACGGCCGACGGAACGAGACCTCCGTTTTACTGAATAAAGGTTTATTCATGCGTTTATTCACACAACTTTCGGCTACTGTCAACCCAATGTTAAGACGCCATGTTGTCGAAAGTACAAAACATAGATTAACTTCTGAATCAACAACTGTAAACTATCAAACGAAACGCGAAACCCATCTGATCCTTTACTCCATTTTTAAAGTGGTTACACCGCGGTGATAAGGACAATAGCCAGAAACACGTGTCCATGGTATGCCAATAATTTTTCTGAAAATTTTAATTGAATGTGTAATACTTTTCTACATGATGAAAAGTATTAACTTTGTTTTTCTCATTGCCATGTCTGACTTTTTACTATAACCTCAAGTTAATGTCTTGATAAAGGGAATAAACATTCTCGAAGGATTGACCATATAACAAAGAGTATTCTTTGAACAAGAGCTCTGGATTAACTACAAATCGTTTCAATTCGTGGGGTTGCAGTCAATAGCTGGGCTGTTACAAAAAAACTCTTTGTTATATGTCAAGCTTTCGGTATATTTCACACCTTCGTCAGGACAACTACAACAATAAGATTATATATCTTGTAAAAAATATATGAATATGGGGAACTTACTAACGTGAGAATAAAATATAAAAAGGTTCAAAAACAGATAGAAAGACATTAAATAATGACAGTTGATAAAAATTTTGGCTGACAATGTCAAGTGGGAAAATTCTGAATGATATTCGAATTACTAGATCTTTTATTTTCTTTATCATATTTCAGTAGGTACTTGTAAATTTTGCTTAGACTATCAATATCAGTTCGTTTATTTATTGAATGTTCTTTGTTATTAATATGTATCATTTCCAAAAATATTCTTTTAGTTGTATTGGTTTGTCTATGTAAAATATTTGGATTTTCAAAATTCATTATATGATCCTCCGAAATGTTTATTCTTGTGCATTAACAGAACATGTTAATTCGGAGGATCATACAATGAATTTTAAAAATAGGGAGACTTGAAAGTTGCTATCGTGTTATTATTCAACTCATTCAACCAATTTCCAGGGCCGTAATTCAAAAGGGAATAATTCACACAATTATAATGGAATATTACCGAAACATCCCGAAATATAATTTAAAATTTAAAAGGGAATAATTCACACAATTATAATGAAATATTACCGAAACATCCCGAAATATAAAATTTAATTTGATTTCTCACTATGAAGTGAACGTCGATACAAAAACTACAACAAAAAATACAGGTCCGTATTTAAAAATTCAAAGATGGGGGTGGCCCAAATCAGATGACACCCTATATAAAAGATTCATGAACATATTCTGATAGCTCACATCAAGTACTAATGATATTATGTCTGCGAATAAAGAAGATATAGGCAAAACATAATTTGGGATTTTTTGGTTTTTCCTGTATATCTCCAGTAGTGATCTTCATATACATCCATGTATAGAGTTACTTTATTCCTTTCTTTGAAAGATTCCTTCATCCTTTCTTTTTTTGTATCAAGATGGAGTAGTAGAAAGATAAAAACTTTTTTTCCCAAAAATTAATCACTCCTAAAAAATATGATCTTTCAATTCCAATATTATATAATATATAACCAGCTATCGCACCCCTGCGAACGACAACCTTCAGAAGCTGATACGTGTGCGACCTAAGGACTAACGAGGTTTCACCTTTTAACGTGTGATTCCTAACATGATAATCAAAAGATAAATAGATAAGCACTATTCTAATCATTCCTATATTGAATTCAATTCAAGAGCCACCGGTAGACAGTTTTTTCAGCCTATTGGGCATTGACAAATGAATATCTATTGTTTTATTGAGAGAAGAAGTAATGTGTTATATGGCAATCGTGGAGCGTCATCCATGTGAGCTACACAAAACTGTTTTTCTATATGTAAAACCAATTTATTTTTTCTTCAAATGCACTGAAATGTAATTTGGTAAAAATCAATCAAAATTGATAACGATTACTTCCAATGCCAGCGAGGGTAAAAGCTGTAAATTTCAGTGATCAACAATAGTTATGATAGTAATCCAATAGAAAACCTGAATAGTCAAGACATAAAGAAAATTATAGAACACTGACTCATTTGGGACAATCAAGTTTGAAGATTTTTGATACCCCTGGAAAATAAACGTGTGAATGTAGCGTTTAGAACCAATGATAACTTGAGCAAACATATTGAAACTGAAAAGACAAAAGCATGGAGTCACATAAATTAGAAGTTCATGAATTTTCGTGTGATGTACGTCCAATGTTTAACATAAACCAAACAAAAAACATAAGCGCAGTTTTCAGAATAGATGAATGAATCCATCTCATGCTATTCACCTCTTCATAGAGGGATAAGAGTTCAATAATGAACAAGAAACTCTTCATATCCACTTTATCCACGAGCTTATAGCTGAATATTTTGTAAACCGGGAAAATCAAGATGAATTTCATCAGTAAGTAAGGAAGTGCCACCATTGTGATGATACTGAGTTTGATAAGAATATATTTAGTGTCATATTCCTATAGTAGACGTTGATAAAAAATTTCATTTTTTTCGAATTTTATCCAAACGCACTGATAATTTTTATCAAACTCTTTTTATTCAGTTGAAAAATTTCACAATTTTGGGAGAGGGAAACCTCATACCAAGATACTATATATGCTAATATTTCTCAAAACTCTGATGAAACTCCATATCTCGTAAAATGCTGCAGAGCTTCTCCTTCACGATGAACATAACTTCAATAGTTTCATTTCATTTATCCCGGTTCAGTTATTTGTGAAATTTTCAATAAAGCTCTATTAGACTGGAGAAATGTCTTTCCTAGGAAGAAGAAAGTTACTTCAATAAAGCTCACTCATAATTGCAATAATGATGCCGGGGCCCGAAGGCAATTTTCCTCGTTGGAATTAGTCTAGTCAGCGAGCCAATAAAATGTATATTGAACGAACACATTGTGAGAGTTTTTGGTGCGCCGTAATTGCAAGAGCCGCCTTAAACGAGAAAACTCTCAATCCGAGAAAATATAAAAATACAAAATAAACAACCGTGTCTCACTATTGCCTGACGAAATTTCACTGGTTCACGTCGAGATTGGCCTCATTGAGACCAGGTTTTTCGCACAGTTGTGAAAACAATTTCGCAAATTACTCGCACGCGAGAAAAAGAGTTTTCTTTTGACGATGTGTAGTGTCGAACTTCAAGATTTTGGATTCGGAGCAGAACCTTCGTTAATGACTCTGACCGATCGGAAATAGAACGGCAACCATGTCAATTCCTGACTAGAATAATGAGGTTCTGGACAGTGACGTGTCGAAAAAATTGTAATCTTGCGGTTAGTTCAGAAAAAATAATGGTATTGCTAAAATAGTTTCTAGATAGCGAACTATTTTTTTGCTCTTCATGATGCTTGAGTTCTCCATTGTTATGTGTATGAAAACGCTACTCATTGCCCTGCTATTTCTTCCAAAATATTACTCAACGTGCATTCATTTATCATTACAATAATTGCACTTCCATCTTTCAAACAAAAATGCTAGCGCAAAATGCTAATGTATTGTTACTTTCAATCCCTTTGAGTTTTTGATTAGGTGGAAGTCAGAAGTCTGTTTGAGGCACGCATTTCTTCGAAATTTCAACTCATCAGTATCTGTGCAATATCATTTTCCGAATCAACTTCGTAACACTCATATTTTATTCAATATCCAATAACCCAATAATGTAGGAGGTCATATGATACCTCTCCAAAATGTTTGACTCTTATAGTTCTGATGTCACTTGTAGGTGATGTTAGTGATGTCCGGAAAAGTGGAGACGATAATCCAAATGGGACTCGAAACACGGAAGTTCTTATACGACTCTAATAAATTGTTACAAGTGAAATCGGGAAAATTTTACAATGGAATAATATAGTCCCATTTTGCAACAGTTCAAGCAAATTCTGCCTTTGCTCGATTTCATTTCAAGGACAGCAGCAATGTCACGGCCTGATTCCTCTGTCGGCAATAGCAACATCTAATAAACCTATTCAACTATTTTGTTCGATGATTTAACTGCGCGACAGTCAACTGCTCCTTTAGATTTACAAACAAATTTATTTCGAATTGTATATAAATCATTCGATGAAAGTTGTTTTTTGTGGATGAAAATCAGTTTTTTATCGACTTTTTTTGGGTATTTGTTACCTTCCACAATCTGAAAAATATAAACATTATAATGGAGAACTTTATATAAGTGTAGAAAGGCAACCTTCTTAGTTCACCCCGATAAGTTACTGCATAAAAATCAAAATATTTTTCACATCACTAACTTGTCGTATTTAACAATTTTGGCTATCAAAAAAATAATACAATACTTATCTTAACGACACCTTTCACAACTAATGTTATACCTTACATTCCAAAACTATCTGAAAAAATAAAACGAATGGGAAATAGGTATGATGTTAGACCTACTTTCAAAACAAACTTTCAAACAAAATGATATTTACTTTGTTCTTTGTGGTAAAAGTTACATTGATGAAACCTCGAGACCATTGAAAGTGCGTGAGAATGAATATCAAGATTACATAAAAAATAGACAATTGACAGGATCTGAATTGTCAGGATATAAATTGTCAGGATCTAAATTGTCAGGATCTAAATTGTCAGGATCTAAATTGTCAGAACACATTTTGAAATCAGGCGGTGAACATCGAGTGGAATGGAATAGGAGAAGAATGATTACCTAAGAGACGCAATCTAGAAGAATCAGCGTATATTATCATATCTGAAGAGAATTGTATTTCGAATAGCTCCTTAGAAATCGACCGTACCTGGTTACCCATCTTGAAGAAAAATTTGGATAGTGGCGAAATGGCAATAGACTGATATCGGAGAGCACCTTATATTACATCGAATGTTTCAGTTGTCAATCAACAACACTGACATAATTTCATATATCAAAACTCCTTTGACATATGTCGAAGAAGTAAAGAGAAAAATAATTAAAAAGGAATAACTGTTGAAATATAAAAATGTTTTTGTCCATTTCTGAAGACGGAGGAAAATTTTGGACTCCGAAACGTTTCACACATTTCCATAAAAAATTATTCGAAAGGTCACACTTATATGTACGAAAGTAAATATAGCTTTGTTTGTTTTTTGTCACAATCTCATCTGTACAAAATTATCACTGTTCAACACGAGCAAAACTTTTCTCCAGGGTTTGATATTTTTTTTTGGTTGTTTTTTGCCTCTACCTTTTCATTTGGATTCAATTCACTGCAATACCTGTAGCTGGCTCAGCTTTTGCTTGCTAGATTGTTGGAAGATTGTTCGCGTTCAGCCTATTCCCAAAAGTGGCAAGAAAAAGCTATCGAATAACTATAGTGATATCGAAAATTATGAAAGGAGCTCAGTCAAATAGCGCAATACATAACTAAATTCATAGACGACTTTCCTGAAGTTACAAATCTCATAAAACTTGAGAAGGTAACATGGAAACTTCATCATTGGCGAATCATATAACCCTGAGCAATGCTCCCGAAAGTTCAAAGGAGCTCGACTATTCAATCCTCAATGGGCACTTATTGATATTGACAAATGCAGTTTCCATAGCGACGGGTAATAGCCTGGCGAAGTTAGCACAAACGAGTTATTTCCGCAGGGAATTGTCAACAGAAGACTTCATCCCATAACTCAATTTTTATTCTGAGCGCTTATCATCGCAACAACCTGATGAGTGCATGAGTGGCCTGAAAGGGTCTCGTTTCGTATACGAGCGAATTTTCTCCAGTAAACTCCTTAAAAGTTCATTTTGTCATCTTTGTGAAAGTCTGTAGAACCGAAAGCTCCCTTTATAATCAGAGTGAGTTAGATACAGCTTTTGGGAAGAAGGGTGGAATTGTATAAGAAAAAAAGTATGAAGGCACGAAGACAAGTTCAAAAAGGCTTTAATTATAATTCAATGCAGAAGAAGTTATTCAAAAACGACTGTAAAAAGTTATCAACGGAGCGAAATATATAATTTTATCACCAATGACTTTAGTATAGATTACCTTTTATAATTGAAACTTTAGTAACTGAGTGATTTATCGCAAAAAAATCACATACCTACAAATTGAAAGCGGTATATTTTCAAAGAAAAATACTTTTTGGGAAAGATTGTTCATTTACAATTTACATCTTTGTAGTCGAGAACTTTGTGTTAAAGTTGAACGGAAATTTCTCCTGGTTCATTGTGAATACCTTACCATTGAGTCAAATACTGCTCTTATCTCTTTTCAAGAGCCTAATTCACCTTAAGATTACCCCTGATACCAATGTGGAAATCTTTCAATTTTTTTTCCAGCTGATCCCTTTCAATTAAAATGAAACGTGCCACGTAAATCTGACTGTGAAGCATCTCCTTACTGATTGTCCGGTCTTTGACTAGCAAAGAAATCTGTTCAAAATCTATTTTCCCTTAATCTCTCTATCCAAACAACAAGTAAATTATATTCAAAAATGTATCCAATTTGGTTGATGGGTTTTTTGTAATAAAAAATAAGATACCTATGGGTGGGATTGAATAAATAAAGCATATGAGAGTTATGACGGAATGTCATCGTGACAGTAGTAAAAATATGGAACTCGTCAACTTTGTGGTGCAAGTTTTCAATGATAAAGTCGAGTGCACTAGTTGAAAATGGTGGTAATACAAGCAAATATTTCACGGTAATAACATTTTTGAAGCTGCCTAAAAATCAAAAACTCTTACGTTTGAACAATTCCACAAAATGAAAAATATTTGATGATAAAAGTTGCTACTATTTTTGGAATACATGGAGCCTGCCGGCGTGAAATTGTTCAAATTCCCATTACTAAAACGAAAATAGGTCATGACTTTTTCAATATTGGAAAAAACATGTACTATTTTAATTAATACGTTGTATTTTCTGAAATACTCAAAATAAAAATGCAGTGTCAATTCGGTTGGTATAAATACGTTTGGGAAAATGCTCTTTACTATTGGTGAGTTTCTGAACCATCCGGAACCAAAGGAATATACAGAATATACAGAAAGTCTTCTGCTTCTTTGCTAGAAAATCATGAGCAAAAATAAGGGATATTAGGAAGCACGCAGGATGGAAGTCTACAAC
>WOGN01007830.1:0-11615 GCA_015342105.1 Leptinotarsa texana | reverse complement strand
ATTTGATAGTCTGGAACATCGAAGAAAGGTGTTTGGGATTTGTATCTCTCCTATAGATACTTTCACGGGAAGTGTTCAAGTGACTTGGCACATTTGATTCCATATCAGCGGTACATATCAGAAAAACGCGACGAACTGTGGCTGATCATCGTTTTGAGGTTCAGTTCAGTACATTTCGAACTTCACTTTTCAAGAACTCTCTTATTTGAAGAACTCCGTTTATGTGGAATAAACATCCTGAGAACGTTTCTCCAAATGGATTCATCTTCAGCAATTCAAATCCATTGTGAATCGCTACGTTCGCACAGACACCGCTTTTAGAGCACCTTATGGATTTTTCTATAGTGCTTGTTTCGTTCTGAAAAGAATACAGAAATAGACTGGATGCAGCTTCGGATTTTCCAACTGTCGGAAATAAAGCTTACTCTCAATACTACTATAGGAAAATTTATTAATATTATTTAATTATATTTATATATTTTTTCTTCGAATCGTAGCATGAAAATATTCAAACTACTTTGTGAGTTATCGCGTCGCGGAAAACCAGCCTCTCCAATTTTTCTCTGATATATCGGCTTGGCGTCCAATGTACAGTATTGCCGCCATACAATATAACTTTAAGATACTCAACTTTGTCCATCAAACAAAGTAACTCGAACAATGGTAGATGCGTGACCACTACACACGTTTGAATATATTGTGTAAAAAAAAAAAACAAGCCTCCTTACACTGACCAATCAGATTCAATTGCCATTGGCTGGCGGATTTCATTTAGTACATTGAGTACCATCCAAGAAAGTTTACTCATACAATAAATTGGTAATCTGATTCAGTTATTGACAGAAAGTTACGGTCGCTAAAGTTTTGTCCCAATAAGTCATATTGGAGGTGTTTCGCGTATACCGTCGACATATATGTCAAGCCGTTACGAATTTGTTCTGTTTGATATTTGTATTAATGTTTATGAAAAATCAGAACTCCTTACATTGGTATTTATAACAAATTATACTAACGAAGCAAAAAAAAATGATGAAACGACGAATTAAAATCCTGGTCCTAGATAGGGTTCCGTCAAAAAATTTATGCTCAGTTAGGGTTGCATTGCCAAATAAAATTGGGAACCTCTGGTAGAGCATAGATAATCCGTTATTTTTCCTTGATTCTTTTTTTCCTTGGGAGTCATTTTTTTAATATATTCCTTATCATTCTGCTTCATTACGAACTTGAATGTTTCAGAATTTTCATTTCTATTATTATTTTCTATACTTCATTAATTTCTACACTCTCAAGTTTTCAATTTATCATTAATAGAAATCTAATAACCTAACATTCGACAAGAATGTTACTCAAACAATTTTTATTTCATGTATATTTTTGAAAAATTATCAATATGAAGATACGAATGATGATAATATAAAATTTAAAAAACCGAAACGTTTGGAGATTGTAACCAAAGAAGACCATGGCAAAACACGGAAGCAACTAAAACATTGAGCAAGCCATGAGAGCCTACATTTTTATTTTAGTGCTGATATTATTTACAGATATAAACAGTGAATTGAAAAAAAAATCATAAAAATTCATCTTAAAAAATTCTTTAACGTATCCTAAAAGGAATATGGGTTATTTATGAAAAAGTGAAGTATTTTTTGAAAAACTAAAAAAAAATTATTGAAACAAAGTCATATTTGAGGAAATACAGGTACATATTAAATTTCTGATTGAAATAAAAAAGTATTCAAATTGGTCATATAAAAAAAGATAGGTTTGAACAGGTACATATGAAAAAAATTCCTATGATCTTTTTTTTTCTTCACTGTCAGTGAATGTGGAGCTAGTGACCTCAGCGTGATATGTGAGAATAAAAAAACTCCTTTGGATTAGATAGACACAAAAAATGAATCATTTCACGAAAATATCAATAGACAATTGATGACAAACTAACGCTAGTCAGTACAACTGCTAGTTAGTGGTACTGTTCATAATTCCAGGCAGAATCAAAATACAATTCGGTTTTGCTCTTGTTAATCGGATATTTATTACTATTGAAGAATATATTCGATTATTTTATGAACGGTTTTTTTATTTGAACACTATTGATTCAACAGAAAGAACTGGAACCTCCGACATAAAAATGATCTATTAAAAACAGTCTTCTCACACCACAAGAAAATGAGTATGCCTTGATAAGCATTTCGCTAACTAACTTAGCATCATCAGAATATGAGTGCATCATCTCCTGATTGTCTCCTTAGTTAACGAGCTGCGTTTGATACTTACATTATGAAGTTATCACAAAAAACGGGTATTCAAAGTTATTTTATGGCCTTTTTAAAATTGCGAAAATATCACAATACATAATGAAATTGAAACAATCATTAAATACAAATCAATTCAGAGAACAGTAAAAAGGAAAGAAGAAAAAAATCACCCCAAAGGTGCTGCTTCGTCCCCTCCTGTTCATAAAAGAGGACATATGCCTCATCGTTCACAAGTGATTTTGGCGAAATAGGGAACACGTGTAAATCGTTGTATTCATGCCACGAGCCACATTATAGGTGTCTGCAATATTATGTGTAATGCCCGTTGTAAGTGGCCCCACTGTGATTTGAAAGTGTAGATATAGATTATAACGACTACGAGCCATATTGTCTGCTGCATAATTGCTCATATTTAATTCATCTGAAGAAAAGTCAATGGAAACATTCAATTTGCCTCTGAATCTTTTCGTTGGAGATAATTTTTCAAATGAATTACTAACATACGGGGAAACTTATAGATTGATAAGGACTTTGTAAATTTTCTTCTTTGCTTGCACCTCGAACATATTGGTTTTTTATCTCAATCCAGTGTTTTCTCTCTTGTGAAGGAATCCAAGCAATGTGACAAACTCAATTGGCCAGTTCTTTGTGGTACGGGAAGAGACAAATCCCAGAAAGGATCGGAGGTTACTGATGAGTGTCCACGGTGTGTGCATTTCATAGTGGATTTCAATTCACCAACGAAATTATCTAAAATCTTGAAGTTGGACATATTCAAATATATTTTCTGTGCCGCTCAATTTTTCATCAATCTCCGCTAAGATCGGTTCAGGTTTCTCAGTAATTCTGTTGAGGTCCTCATGGATATCGAAGGAACTCGTGGGCGTCTTGATGAGCAGAACCCATGAATCGAGGGGCAAATCTTTGAATCTGATTTTTGAAGTTGTTAATTACTCTATCAGATGAATCTTCTGACTACAATTCATTGATAACTTCTGCGAAAGCTTTGATTAAAACACCTTCTATACTAGAAATACTAGTACTGATATCTTCCATGTATATATCCTTTTTTAAGTATTCCAGCAACCATCGTGTTTGATAAACATTGGAATACATTGTTCACGAAACCCATTGAACCCAAGAGTTTTCACTGAAGAATGTATCACCGATACATTGTTGTAACTGTTGTTACTACTTTTCCACTACTATCTTCTTCTCAGTAAACACGGATACGATGATTCACCCCTTTATTGAATTGGTAGAATAAGGAATTCGAAGCAGAACCGCTCAAAACTGAATTGGATGTTAGTTCCTCAGGGGACTGTGCATGCTTAACTAAAGGAATAAACCCAGCCTCATTTAGAGTTTTCACTTCCTTATCTGTCAAAACTTGAACGTTTTGCTGCGAGTGTTCCACCACACTGCACAACTCTAGTCCTTGCACTGTCTGTACATATTCGTTACGTGGCGTGAGAACATGATAATTGGATAGCGGCATCGGTGAAAGAGATTTCTGACAGATAGTGCTCGATTGGCTATGAGTGATGATGATATAAAAGAATAGGCTGTACTATCATAGGTAGATGCCGATATATTTTATTTATGGGAAACATTGATAATTCACGTAGGGTTTTTGACTGAGGAATTGTACCTAAACATGAAGCTGCATTTCCTTTTCGAATCGGAATGCTAATTTTTTTAATCAAGAAAGAGGTAGCTCTTGAATCATTTGTCTCTTTGGAGATCCTAATGCCGATTTCATGAATGAACTCTAATTCTTGGGGCCCTAAGGTACCAAATGTTGCGATTCCTCCCAAATATCTCCCAAATAATTGTCATTTTGATTTTTGACAATTCCGCTGATGAATCTGCTGCACCACTGGATACAGAAGTCGAAGGAACGTGACAAGAAGCGAAAGTATCGACGCAGGTGAAATCCTCAACTCCAAGGAATGAGAGTCATGCTAACTGGTTGTTTCCCATCATCACTGCAAGTGCCTGGTGGTTCTAAGATGGAAGGTATATTTTCTAAATCTAAGGCACGTTCGATGACATCATTTACAGCTTAATGACGAGAAAAGCGCCCGGCGCTATATCTACAACTCAATCCATGATATCATCGTGTGTCTACTTCCACTCCATATTTGCATTTGTGTTGAACACAAATATTGGAACCTATTCGAAGGCCTACAGCAACTCTAAAATATTAATTGTCTCATAATGTAACAAGGGATGAAAATTGTAAGATATCCAACTGAGCGCCTGCATGTTTTGACAGCACTGCTTTTATACGTGCCTTACCTATATGAGATTTAGTCAAGTTTAACAAATTCACAAGAGAAGTATACCAGGTTTGTTGAACATTTTTTCTGGTTCTTGATACTTCTAGATTAGTTCGTGAGATCTCTAGTTTTTCGATCTTCCTCAAATTGTCATCCGATGGAAAGAAGGAGGGTAAAATTTAATCTATCAATTTGGTCGCACTATAACTTGAAGAGAGGAAGGTAGGTAATGAAAGATTAGTGATTGTACGAATGCCTAAACCTCCATAAGACATAGAAAGAGTAGCACGATGCCAGCAGCATTGCTCTCCAATTGATTATTTAATAAAAGTCGAAGAGAGTTACGAATTTCTTCATCAAACTTGATCAGATAAATTTGGTGATGCCAGGTTGGAAAACATCTTATGAGATGGAGGAGCTATGGAATAGTCAAACAGTTTCTGAGAAGATGGAAAGCTACATGTCTTGAAAGAGCACGAACACAAGAAGACATAATTCTGAAATTATGTAATTTTTCCCCAAAAAAAGTGATTAATGATTATGTCGTGAGGGGGGAACCATGAGGAATTAAATTAGTTCGTCCAATTATTTTGATTCCAGGAGAAAAGTCATTCAATTTTCTCGAAATATTCAAATCAAGTTCACTTAGAAAATGAAGTTCACATGGAAGTTCAGTTCAATTTCCTTTGACTTTTTAATGATAGACGAGAGGGCATTGAGAATTTTCTCGTAGTCTCCTCCCAGAGAACCATCATCTAAATACCAAGCACTGCACTCTGTTTCCAAATTTTTGATGATATTGTCTATAGAGAGGCAAAAGGGAGCAGGTGCTAATGGATCCCCTTGCTGTACTCCGTGCTCTGATGATATTGTGTTTTGATCAAATGTCATTATTGAAGGCTGCTAGTAGTATTGAAATACAAAAGGATATAACTCTGGAACACTATTTCGAACCATTGAAAGCATTCTTATAATCCAATTTTAGAAAAACCTTTCCGTTCTTGGACTCGTGCTCATCAACATGTCTTCGGGCAGCATGGGATACGGCTTCACAACCACTTGGAGCTCCAGAACCATATTGAAATGGACGAAAAATATTTCCTACTTTTTCCTTCAGCTTGAAAGAATTAGTTTTGCAACTAAACGGTGAAACACATTGCTGACGGCAATCGGTCTTATTCCACCATATTTATTTTTCAAAGCATATAATGAAGCAGCAAATAAAATAGAACAAATTTCTTCGTTCACAGTAACTGATAGCAAAACATAACAAAGGGCTGTTAGCGATGATAGAATCTTCGATGCAGCAGAACCAGCACTATAACTTATCAAGTCCTGCGAAAAGACATAATTGCTTGACGAACTTCATTCTTATTCACTACTGGAAGACTAGTTGAAAAAGAGTTTGTGTGATAAAAAATTCGAGTTTTTGACTGAGGATGCTCGGACTGGAGTTCACGAAAGGTTTCCGTGAATTTCATTAGTTAGGACTTTCATTGATCGTACACAATCAGACAGTGGAAGTCCGAAGTAATGAAATTCATCATGAAGCATTTTCAATCACCTCCAAATGAAGATTTCCGTGCTAAAATTTGCCAGTTTGTCATCAAAACATAAAATTTTCACAGCTCCTGAAAGATTTCCATCTGATAATTTATTGATCACCATCTTGATTAGGGTAGATTCCGAATTTTCAGTTTTCTTGATAAATTTTGTTTCAACAGGTTCCAATGTTGTTTGATTCAAGTTTCTCTTTTTAATAATACTTGCTAGAGATATTTTGCGTTTGCTATTATCATATGTTATTATTAAGTTTTTGGATTCGGTGAAATTCTATTTGATACATTTATTGATGGTATTCGAGAGGACAGAAGCAGAAAGAAATCTGGCAGCTTTCGGTATCATCTTAGAAATGATATAATTACGTTTCAGAGCAGCCTTGTGAAAAAGTATGCGAGCATTTTCGTTCTTTGAGACGTCGATGGTTTCGGTAATAGGAATATTGGTATTATTTCTTGAATGTTGATGAATTTTTTTATTATGTATCTTCAAATCAAAAGAATTCTTGAAAGATTTGCAACATGAATCACAAAAAGATGTTGAAAGTGACATTTTAACATATGGCAATTGGCTTGCAGTCAGGCGAATATGTACTCAAAATGGAATTCCCATATCTTTCTTTTTTATGTACAAAACGTTGTGTCAGAATTCATGCTTCGAATGAATATGAAATTATTTTCGGATTATCTTTATAAGTGTATTATGCGACCTCGCGAAGTATCGAATCGATGTAACTAACGTATTCAATGGGCGTATGGTCGGTTTTCTGATTTTTTTTCCGCTGAAATTTCATCCTCAATCTAAAAGTAGGTATGACTGCGGCAGTGATGCTGAAACTGTAAAACATTTGCATGGCAAATGCTAATCTGCAAAAGCCTTCAGTTTCATGACGTAGTAACACTAATTACCGCTGACATCAACAAATCCCAAGATAAAAAAATACATCAGTAAAACTGAAAACTCACAATCTTTTTTTCGCCAACATAATGCCAAAATGATATTTTTCTAATATGGCGATTTGGTTCGTTCAAGAGATTTTGGAATAATAGCTTCAATGTGAAAATATTTAGATAAAAAGTAGAGATAAAATCATCAAGACTTCACTTATGTCAATGATTTAGATTCACCCATAAATACGAATAGCAGTATATGCTACGTTCTCGATTTGAAAAAAAAAATGATTTTGGGCTGGCGATTTATCTTTTTCCAAATGCATCCTGAACATCAACATAATAATATTCAAAGGAATAAAATTTAAGAAAATGAGTTGACAATTTTTTGTTATTTAAGTAAAATAGATGGTCTTCCTATAACCAAGAGTTAGGCAACCAGAAATTCAGATGGGCAATCGATTGATGTATAGAAACAGGTCATGTTTTATGTTTTATATCGTCCACCAAATCAACGAAGATTATTTCAGATATACAAACGAAGTGAATTTTGAAGCTTTTTTCATTTCTGAACTATTGGAAAATATTTCATCGCCTTACTGGTGTTTGTTTTAACCTGTTCAGTATTTTTCACGTACTGTTTTATAATTCGAATATCTGTTTTACTCAATATAAAAAACTTATTCAATCAATTATATTGGTTACTTTACAGCCTTATATTCTTGTGAATTTCTATTTCAAAACTTGAATAGTCCTTCTTTCGAAAGTAGTATGTTTATGGTTCAGATTTCCGTACTGAAAATCGGTACTATCAGTCTTTCTAATAATGTAAAAAGTTAGTGCTCGAAGTTTTCGAACCTTTCGTACCACTCTTTTATTCAAAAAGGTACCATTTTCATGTAAGGCGAGAAGAAGGCGAGTGTCAGACTTATAACAGAAATACTCATTCATTCGTGGAGAATGTCCAAACTGAGAAAAACACCAGATAATTTCATAACAAGAAACAAACGAAAAAACATTCAAGAGCATTTTATTTTATACACTTTCCAAAAGGTTGAATGTTAATGAGATCGTAGATGAGACTTGAACCTAGGATCACTAGCAGTCAAGTTCAACGTTCTGACAATTACTTCAAGGACAAGGTTACACGTTGGTGTGACATAAAAATATTTAGGATGTAATTATTTTGAGTTTGTTATTAGTAATTAATAATTTACTCAAAACTATGCCACATTATAAATTTCAGGTGGAAAACACTCGTTTTCACTTACCTAGTCCATATACTTATTTCTGTTTCCGTTAAAATATAGAAAATATCGACAACTCAAAGAAAACCGACCAGTTAAATTATAATTCAATTTTGTATTGCTCTCAATCATGGATGTCGAAAACATATAAAGGAAAGAAAATTATGTGGAAAATGGCATAACTTCTAGTCTATTGAATGAAATTAAATCAGATGTTCTGTATTGAGCTACATAATCCCCCAATGATCCTCCCCGCATCATCGGATTAAGAACAGGAGCTCCTCAGTTCTCCAATCCTTGCCTAAACTTAGGTAACTAGTTGGTGTAATCAGGAAGGCAATTGTTGCTTCCTCAAAAGATTAAATTTTATGAATCTGCCTTGCAGCAAATTTTTGATTAGCAGAAAGAGAATTCGTATCAGGAGAGTAATTAGTCTTCCGCTGAGCAGGACCTGCAAACAGCTTCTCAGTTCTCCAGCTCTCGAGCTGAGTTTACAGAGAAAATAAAGGTTGAACCAGTGACTCCAACTATCCTTCCTGTGACATCGGATCAAGAGCAGGAACTTCTCAGTTTTCCAACTCCTGATAAACCTAGGAAGGTAGGTGGTTCATCCAGAAAGCGGCTCGCCGCTTCCTCAAGAGACGATACTTTAGAAAACTGTGTTGTACCGATTCTTGAGCAACAGAAACGAATTCCGTTCCAGGAGAAGAATTAGTAATTTCCTGAGTATGTCCTGCAAATAACCAGACTCAATTGCGAGATGAACGCCGACTTGAAAATCCCAACTCCCCTTCCTATAACAAAGGATCGAGAGGAATAGCCTCTCAGTCTTTCCGATCTTGAGCTGGGTTTTCCTTCAAGAGACTTATCTCTTCCTGAATCTGCCTTGCAGCAAATTCTTGAGCAGCAGAAATAGAATCAGCATCAGAAGAGAAAACAACCTCCCCTCGAGCAGATCTGAGTCTACAGGAGTTGGACGTCAACTGTATGACCCCAACTGTCCTTGTTAGAGTTTACCAGTTTTTTAGCTGAATCCATATAGGAGATGATGGTTGATCAAACGACCCCGGACGTTTTCCCTATAATAACGAATCAAGATTGTTAATATGACGTTTCCACCCAAAGACGATTGTGGATACTAACAATCGAACTTGGTTTGGAATCCTTTAATTTTAAATTTTCATTTCTTGTTAATAATATTTTAATTTGCAACTCGTGTTAATAATTCAATTTTGTGGTTTTATTGGTTGTTGTTGTATGCTATTCCATTGTAATTTCAGTTTTTTTTGCCTAATTAAATTGTTATTTTTTTCAGCTAACTTTTTGAATTTTTCCACAGATTCTTTCAGGGATTTCAAATCAATTTATATCATAGTAGACAATGGAATTCTGAACTGATGAAATGCCAATCGATCAATTTCCCCTCCCCATGATTCAGCCAGTGCTAGGAATCACACGTTGAAAGGTAAGACCTTGTTAGTTATTAACAGGTACAATTTTCGACTTTTGAAAGTTTTCGTTCGTAGGGGAGCAACAACTGATTAACGGATAAACAGATTTTTTCAACAGATAGATTCTTGGGTTTGCTATCGCCATCGAAGTTTGTTGCCTTATTCTCCGAAGTTTGTTATGCCAAATCTGATGGTCCTGCTTCTGCTAGGTATTTGTTCGAGACCCTAACCTTATTTCGTGTATCTTTTGTCACATTTGTTATTTCATCTATAATATTTTGCTTTCAACTGCTGTAATTTTTTTCCTTGATATTCCTATCCTTTCGGGTTCTCATCTATTGATTTTGTCTTTTTTTATCATCGTTCACAATATCTCTATCCTTCGGAAAAAGTCCAGTTGCCACAAATCCCTTCCCAATCTTTTCAAGTGCATTTGTTTTGTTATAGGCCTTATAGAACAGTCCTGTGACGCACAGAGCGGTAAAATCACATAAAGGTAATAATAGACACTCAGATAGGTAAATAAATGAGTCATCCTTTGTGGCCATCGTTACCTATGTATGTCCTTTATTTGTGACAAGAGAGTAGTTGAAAAATATCGTTTGTTTACTACATATGTGTTTGTTTTGAATAACCCCTTAAATCTTATTTTTCTGCCTATTTATTAATTTATAATTTGTGTTATGGTGGTGAAAAACATCGCTATGGATATTATTGTTCAAGGTATGTACTACATTTCAAAATACATAAGTTTCATTTAATGGGCTACATTTTCGAATATATAGTGTAAAATCATTTGTTTGAAAAAAACTTGCAACTGATTGCAACTAAATAACACTTACGTTTTTTGATACTCCAAAGTATCTATAATGAGTTTATGAAGCAAAATCATTCACAAGTATTCATATTTCACAGAATTTTTCTGTTGAAATTTGCGCAAAATTATAGTTTTAAATGATATTTTATCAATTACAGATTGTGGACTTCTGTTATATGTATGACAAGAAAAAACTACACGAGCTTGTTAGAGCAAGTCCATATCAACGGCTTGACAGAATGTAGTATATAAACGTATATGGAGCCATATCAGGCTAGCAAGGTGAATCCAGCAGAATTGCAAAAAAATACATCAATTTGTAGCTAATTAGTTGCCAAAACAACGATTTTGTTGCTCGTGACGATCCGTAGAAATCGCAAATGATGCTATCGTGATATCACGGTAACAAGGTAACTCAATGAATTATATACTTTCCCTTTGATCTTTACAGAATATTCAATTGCTTTTTAGTTGCTGAACCTTGGATTTAGTGAAATATTTTTAAATAATTTTTTTTTATTTTTTTATGACCTTGCTATCTTGAAACTGTTTTTTCCTGGAATCAAAGATGTTCTGAATTTGTTGCTCACCAAGAGTAAACTAAAATACACCTTGAGAACAGCAACGAAATAATTGAAACCGATCGGCCGAATTTATTTTTTTTTATTTTCCACGTTTTTGCTATCTTGAAACTGGTTTTCCTCAGAATAAAATGTGTTTCGAATGTGTTGATCACAAAGAGTAAACTTAAATACACCTTGAGTAACAGCAACAAATTAGTTGAAACCGATCGGCCGATTCTCAATTTTTTTTATTTTCCACGTTCTTGCTATCTTGAAACTGATTTTCCTCAGAATGGAAAGTTTTTCAAATTTGTTGCTCACCAGGAATATACTCAAATACACCTCGAGTATCAACAACAAATATTTGAAACCGATCGACCGATTTCAATTTTTTTTCAGTTTACTGATTCTTGCTACCTTGAAACTGCTTTTCTATGGAATGAAAAGTAATTCAAATTTATGGCTCATCAGGAGGGTAATCAAATGCACCTTGAATCAGCAACAAAATAGGTGAAACCGATCGGCCGATTTTTATTTTTTTTCT
>WOGN01007829.1:0-11616 GCA_015342105.1 Leptinotarsa texana | reverse complement strand
TTGCGTTTTGATTTGTACTTGTTCCTCGATAAGTGCTTTATGACTGTTAAATTTATTCATCCATAAATATATTGCAACACTTACAAAAAACCATTAAGAATATTTTATGCAATTCGGCTGGAAGTTATTTTCTATAAAGATTCCAAAGATCCAGAGAATTGTTCATAGGAATAAGTAATTTGAAAATTCTCAGTTTTCCTCAAAGTATTCAAAAATATGTGATACCTGAAACAAAACTGCGTTTCAAGTGATTTTTAATTCAATCTAGTCTATAACATCATCCATACATATGTAATAGATCGGGTTGTTTCATAATATAAGATGGTTTCGTACCTTCAGACAGTTGAAACCTTTTTCTCTAACAAACTTACGTTCTATACATATATACTGATTGAAAGCAGAAGACACATTCCTGCCGAATGCTACAGCTGGAATATTAAATAAGTTTTCCAGAACATTCATATATACGTGTTCTCTTCTGCTACTGGAATTGAGCAGCCGTCTATAAGAAATAATATATTCGTATTCTGTCTGGATATCTATCCACATTTTCAATTATATAACCGAATACATTATTCATATTGCGCATTGTCAGATTTGAAAAGACAACCCTATTCCCCGGATTGCTTTGGCAGTCTGTTCGTAAAAATCGAACAAAGTGCACTTCTCTCATTTGATTTTTCGCGAAAAAAACTTTAATTTTTGAAACGATCCGCTTCCGTATTTTGTGTAATGCGAATCAGAAATGATATGAATTTACCCGAAAACTGACTGACTATCTTATGATAGTCAATATTACAGTCGTCAAGTTTTTTTCACATAATTTCAAAACATTTGGAAGCCATCCTCTACTTCCTCCGTAATGCACAATGATTGTTCGCTATCTCTTGTTTGCAAGAATCTTAGGCGTACACATTCTCGAACCATCAGTCCACCGTTTCGAAACTGTGTCGTGAGTGTCATACCAAGTTTCGTCCAAATAGAAAATTTGCCGTTGTTTTTGTCTACATTTGTTCTAAGTATTTGTCACACATTTCTAATATTTTTCTGCTTTCCATAAATGCTTGACGTTTGGTTATTATTTTGAATCTAAATCCTAGTGTCTTTATCTGAAACTGAAAATTATTGTCACAGCAGCACACGTTATGGCCGGATGTTTTCAATTTCTCCCTTATGATTTCAGTTGAAGGGATCTTATTGCTTTCGTAACAGTCGTATAATGTTTTTCCAATGATAGTATCAGATGAACATCTGAAGGTTTTGGTAATCTCGTATCACATCGTGTCTTGTATTCATAATGTTTGTTTTTTACTATTTTATGTACAGTTGAGAAAGGAATTTCGGTCAAATCTGATGTTGCTTGTAACAGTTTGTTTCCCTTGAACCAAACTTGGGATGTAGATTCTTTTAAACATTGAAACATACTCTCTGTGTTTCAATATTCGAATGCATCCGAATCTTATTCACTGGTATCTCTCTTTCACATTGTTCATCATCGCTATTGGTATCAATACACAGGAAAAAGTGTGCTTTGTTATCACACTCGTTATTTCTATTAGAACTTGTCCAAGGACTGCACCAATATCGAATTTCAACACTCAAATCGCGATCAGTTCCTGAACTGAACATTGACTACCCGAGTCTTATAACCATCCTCACATTCTATTCGTCACCGTTACATACTTCAAATTTTATTTTATGACTTTTCAGCCAATCATAAAACTCGATTCGTCAAAATTATCCAATATGAACAGCCAATTCTTCAATTCATGCGGACTAGTTGGCAGCGGTTTTATTTCTCTGTATTGGTTTTTTTACCTTTGAGAGCGCCGACATCTTTAAATGTTCAATACCGGTTACTTCGACTATACCGAATAGTAGGTACTGAAATTTCAGTAATAAACTCTATTCTGAAGGAGAATGTTCATCCAAATTCATTCATAGATCGAATAATAAATGTAATAGCACATACAATCATTCATATATGACCTTTCAAACAGCATTACCAATTTAACAAACATCTTCAGCATTAGAATGTTGCATTATTCGCTTTCTCCGATGAGTTTGATGATCTGCTAGCTGTTGAAGACTTCTGGTTTCTTAAATCTAACATTCTTTGGGCTTTAAAATTTTTGGCTTTCTACTCCTCCATCTTAATACAAAAAAATGTGAGAAACTTTCAAAGAAACGACCGAAGCAATCAATTTCAAAAGAAGTGACTCTTTATATTATGCAAAGAAGAAACTTTCAGACCTCAAACAGCTGGTTTCATATAATTCATATAATTTCATAAAAACATGTAATTACACGAGAGAAACATTCTACAGGAAAGTGACTTTATTCACATTTTCCTTCACCCAAACAGTACTTTTCAACATAGAGTCCATGTTCCACAAGGTAGAGGATTTTACAGTTTCAGATTTTTGCACGAAATGAGCCAAACTCACATACTCTGTAATAATTGTGCATTTTTCATATCTCTCCATTTCAAGAACAAATCACAAACGTTTTCATACCTGGCATCAATTGTTCAAGCAATAATTTGCTGTATCAGAGTAACTGTTGCATTAGAAATTTCGTTAGGCACATTTTCAAACTCACTATCGCTGCTGCTTTCTAGAGTTTATTGTGATAAGTGCGGAGAAAACACATGCAAACTTACTAAAATGAAAATGTCAACTTCTTTCAAGTTAAATAGCTGTCACTACTATGGTATTAATAAACTATGTTTAGCAAAACTATTCTGCAAGGATCCCTGTATAAAACGAGCTCCACTAAGCTGGTTGATGGATGACAATGTCAATAAATAATTTGCAAATGGGCTGACTGAAAAATTTCAGTCCAGAATACGATGAATTAACAATTTGGAAATGATTTTGTTCCACTGTTTGACTGGTTTGGTTAATAGACAAATTCCATACCAATCGAAAGCATGAAACCTATAGAATATGCAAACATAAGGTTGACTAATTTTTTCCATCACAACTCTTATGTAGACAGGTATAAACAGGTAAACCTGTTGAAAAAAATCTGTTTTTCGGTTAATCAGCTGTCGCCCCTATACGAATGACAAGTCTCAGAACTTGAGAAACTTGTGCAAGCTAACAGATGCGACAGGTCCCAGCGAATCATCCCATGTGATAGAAAACAATAATATTTATTGGTAACTTGTCATATTGAATCATTTTTCCTATTAGAAAAAAAGCACCAAAGCATAAATTCATTTCTGAGGACATATAATGAAATGATTCAAATCACAATTAATATACTCCCATAGACTGTCGTAACATTTATACAAGTTCAATTTGGTCGTGTTATAACTTGTTTTGATAATCCGTGTTAGACAACAATTACAGCGGGATGGATAGATCCTTTCCTGGGTTTTGAGCATAGTACGCCTGCTCGAATTCACACGTATCACAGCAGCTTCAATTTCCATCAGTAATACTATCATATCACTCCTCATTTCGTTGAAGTGCTGGCATATGTCTTCAGATAGGAACGGTTTTGACTCCAATTCCATTTCTTGAAGCATCTGTTCAACGCCTTTAGTTTTTTCTAGGCCCTAGAAGACCTCAAAGGAAGTCTTCCGTAGAGTTTCATTTTGATTATCGGCCTGACAGAATACTCAGTTTCTATAGATCCTGAGTTTTTCTGTTACGTTTCTTCTTGGTAGTCTCTATTTCTTTCAATTCTCACAGCTTCCTCATTCAACTCTGCCAGAGCTCTAGAGATTTTGTAATATCTGTCCTTCAAATCCTCAAAAGATCGTTTACTGAATTGCTCTGAATCGTAGCCATTACAGTAAACCTCAGATCAAACATTTTTGCCACATCTATCAGATGGTAGATCTCTTCTTTTGTCCAAGTATCACATCTGAGGTTCTGCTGGTATTTCGCATCTTTATAAGACACAATGTCCACTCACTACTTGAATTTAGCGAATGGATATTATTTTGGTTCATCAGACGATGTTCTCCAGTGATGGAGTGTTGCGTTATCTGTCCGAGTCGGGTTTGTATATGGCATCCTTTTCCACTTCCTTGGTTTTCTCATGCCCAATTTGTTATCAGTCTGCTTGTAAACATTGTTTCCGAAATGAGAAAAGTGGAGAAGCATTCTCGTTATCATTGTAGAGAAAGGCAAAGGCTCCTCTCTGCATTCATCCAGCTAATTAAAAGACTTTTGACTCAGTCAAATTGCATTTTTTGTATCTATCCGGACCTAATATTGTTTCTCTGGTTATTTCTCGAGTTGGCGATACCTACAATTCCATATCTTTCGGTAATTCTACAAGGATCGGGTGGAATATTGACAAAGAGTGTGATTTCGAACTTATTGCTAGGTTTTTGTCAACTTCTTGGTTACATAAAATTTTGAATTATAACCTGAAAAAAAAAACAATTGAATTGAAACTGCAGATATTTTCAGAAGAGATTCATTTTTCAATTGCTTTCTCCATTTCTTTGGTAATTTCCTACATGTTTATTGTATGGAGATGAAGAACAACGCTTATTGAATTGGTTCAATTTTCTGATTCCACTAATTTCAATAAATACTGTTAGAATCAACCTTCGTAAATATTTGAAAAGTATAGGGAATGAGTTGATATGAGAAATATCCTTCGAATAAAACAGTCTCAAAATCGCTGTGAAAATTGAATATAGCACGGATTCCAGAGAAAACCTTCAACAATTATGAGCAAGAATCTCAATAAATGGTAGTCAAGACGACGCTGCAACAGGAATGAACCGCGGTTTTCAACTGCATGATTCACCCAATTTACGGAATTTACATTCAAACTTGGGGCTATTCGGAACTATCAACTTACTATACTGAGACCGCAAATTGAAATACTGAGCCTACTGGGTTCCTACCCGAGACGCGGTTTTACACAAAAGGAAACTTTTAACAATATAGTTCATTACAAAGTTAGGTTGGAAGTATTCAATTGGTTGTTCCATTGAATCGATTTTTTTTCGCTCTCGTCTGTGAAAATCAGTTTACACATTTGTCTGTGAAAATTAGTTTAGAGTATCAATATACAGGGTGTAACATAAGTACGTTGAAATATTCAAGTGACGTATTTCTGAGACAATTTCGAGGAAATAGTTTATATGAACTTGTGCCCGAAAATGCTCCGTTTCCGAGATACTGAGTGTTAAATTTGAATTTTTTTGTTTGCTTTTTCAAAATAATTCTTGCAAAAAATAAGTAATTTGCAAGAAATTCGCTACCCGGGGTGATTTGACGTGGGTAATCATAATTTCGTATCCATTTTCATTTAACATCTAGAGGGCGCTGCGTACGCTGTCATTATTTATTTCAAATTGCCTTGTTTGACAGTGAACTTTTGGTACTTCTCATAAAAAAACCTAATTCCCACATCCCTTAACAACGCTGGAGAAGATCATTTTCGAGATATTTACAATTTTTTATATCGATGCATATTACTTAGCTCCTAGGGCGTTAAGTGAAATTGCCGAGAACAAAACCTAAGTATGTGGTCAAAATGAACAACTGCTTTCTATGAAATGTTTAACGAAGAATGATCAATGAATAATGATGACTTTTTTGCGATTTTAGTTATTTTCATCAATCTTTATACGCACCCTGTATAAATGTGAAATATAAATGTATTCCTTCAATGATTTATTTTATGTTCAACTTTAGTAGAAGCAGATGATAGAAGTGAAAAGATATTAACGATAATGATAATAATAATATCAATATAATATATTGAAGTCCTTGGTGATATGTTGCCCTCTTGACTCTAGAATTTCAAAATCATACCGTCTTGCAGCATTGAGGCAGACATCTTAGTCAGACAGATGCAGAAGCCTGTCATTCTTAGCTCACTGTGCTTACTCAGGGCACATGATTTTCGGACCAAATGACCACTTACCCTACAATGTGGTGAGTGGTTGTTGGTTGAAAATGCTGGCGTGTCCTTCCGAATTCATCGAGGCTTCGGGGCAAAGGGCCTGACCAGTGCATAATACGGTAAAAAGATAGTAATTGACTCAGTTCATCACAAGAGATATTTGTATTCACATCAAGTGAAGAAAACCTCATGACGAATGAGCGAAGTGTCAGCTAATCCTGTTTTTCAACTCAACATGGTTGTGTTTTGGGTTTGACATGATAGTCTTCTGAAAATTACAATATTGGTTGATTAATTTTGATTCTTGATTGCCTGAAAATGTTTCTTGAATGATATGAAATTCTGATTCAAAAAGTGAGATGACCTTAACTAGGTAAAAATTGATCGGGTCACATGTGCCTTGAGAAAGGAATCATCAGACATACGCAATCCTGTCTGTCGATCATGAATTTGAAGTGAAAATGTGGCGCGCCTGTTCACTTATGGGGATTCAAAGTAGACAAAAAGGTTTTGTTAAAAACTCTTTTTCAATAATATGACTTTGTAACATGATTTTTTTTTCACAATCACAGACCAAATTGCCACTTTCTATTTTACTCCATACAAAAATATAATTTCCTCAAATTGACTTTGTTGGTAGTATTCCAAAAAAAATATTCAAGTGAATGAATGCGCTCTTGTCAAATGTATACGGATATCGAGGAGATAAGAATTATTGACTTCTTTCTGATCTTTCTAAGTATACAAAGTATATCATTCGAAAGGAAACTGAATCGAGCATGTTTCACTCTATAATAATTTCTCCATCAGTGTTCATACAGTAGTAAACATGCCTGAGGAAGTCCTTTTGTTATGGAATACGTATCTTCTAGACGTTGTTATACATTTGGTAGAACTTGCAGTGTTACTCTGCTCTATAGATTGATGATTCGACGTTGCAGGTCTTCCTTTATGTTATGTAGCTCACAAAACACACAATTTTCTGTATGTTTCAACAAAAAAACAATTGGCCGTGAGTCGGGTGATATAGAAGGCCACTTCGTTCTATTCACAGACCGCGAAATCTCACAAATTAATAATTACGCACATTCGGAAACATCTTTTTTTCTAATATTTTATAGGCCATAATGTGTGATATTAGAAAAAATAAATTCAATAGCATTTTGAAGTAATAAAGTACAAATAGTGTATTGAAATCTCTAGATGGAAAAATGAACCCAGGTTCAAATTTCCAAAAATATCAATCCACATGTTCAACTTTTGACCATTTCATACGTATACCGCGTTAATAACTCTAAAATGTCCATTGACCGAGTAATGACGGTTGCGTCGACTATCTACACCATTCAAAAAGGAAGTTCACTCGCATGGAAAACTCAAATCAAAAAGGCAATACAGTGCAAACTATTATCGACGGCGTCTTCATTTAGTTCTTGCACTGACAGAATCTTATAAGAATGAAATCTGGGCTTTCTGTAATTCGTTTATCACTTTAGGACTCTCGTCCGTCGTAGCGGCTATTTTGGTTGTACTAATATATATCCTTATCCAAATTTCCAATATGCCTCTTATTGTTCGAATCGATTCAATTCCCAAAATTTGCCAATTCACCAACAATTATTCCATAAAGATGGATTGAGATTGATATTTATGGAAATATGTGTCTGACACGAAGAAATCTATGGTAGATAATTTTGGTTCGACTTCTAACTTCTCTATGAATATTGAGCTTACATATAAACATTGAAAACAACGAGAAGTTACCATTTCTTATCTTCCAGTAATGCCTGTGGGGAGAATCTAGTATTTTTAAAAATATTTCAGATAGCTCACATTATTGTTCACATTGCAAAATGTCAAGACTATACTTTCTTGTTCATAGGCTCATTACGTAACCCTTGAGTGAACTGAGAAACGATGCTGAGAGAAATATCAGGAATAAACCGGAAAGTGGTAGGTATTCGTGAATTCAGAAAGTTTTTTCTGTGAATCTTCTACTTTTCCACTGCTTGCTCACTTCAACAAAAGGTAACCTTGAAGACAAGATGTTGGAAAATGAAAAGTCGAGGATGTATGAAATCAAACTTAGTGAGCTATGGAAATACATGTCAAAGAGCATAAACAAAACACATATCTGATTCCAAGACAAGAGAAGTCCAGTGTCGCTGGGAACCTTCTCACGACGGTATTCTCCTCCAATTTCTACCAAAAAAACATTGATGTTCATCTTAAAAAGAAAGTGAAAGTGTATCCTCTTTGATACAAAAAAGACATGTTCAGAGATAGAAACTAGTCTTCTTTGTCACCTCTTGAATACATCATTTTGGTTGATGAAATGCGCGTCGATAACAGTGTTGAAGTTCTGGAGTAAGAAACATTCTTATACAATTGGTAGAACAGAATACGAATCATTCGAAAAGCAAATAGTTAAGGTGATAAAATATGTTTTCGTTCGAAATAGTTTCAACTTTTCATTTTTCGAAAAACGTATGGTCCCAATGCTCCTTATCTTTCAAACTAGAAAATTGACTTCCTATAATTCTGTAGCAAAACAGCAGTAAATCGAATATTGTGAGCTTTTTCGACGTAAAACTTGACATGAATTATTTTGAAAGTTTTTCAAAGGTTTATGCGTCAAAACAAATATTCTTTTTAAGAATTTGATGTGTTTTCGAAAATTTTTCTTATTATTTCTGCTAGGTCGTGGGATTTCGATAACTTACTCTGGATTTTTTCAATCAGAAGTATTTATCGACCCGATAAATTTTTGAAAATATTTGATTTGACAATGGTTTTTGATCTCGTGCAATCCTTGATTATTTGGATATTATTTCGGAAGATGAATTCGATATTGTTCAAAATACAGTTTTCAACCTGAAGGGAGATAATTTGTGGTATATATTGAAACGAAAGTGGATTTCTTCGGTTGATTCAATATCTGAAATTTCCACTCTACAACTAATAATTCATTCATTATTCAGAATTTACTCAAAGTCGCTTCAAAGTACGATAATTGTTTTTCGTGTCATATACATCGATTTATATTCAGTTTACTTTCAAAATGATACCGCTTTCCTCAACAACAATGATAGAGAATCTAAAATCATATCCATAACCTTGAATAAATAATTGAGCTAATGATTATTTTGATCGTTCTAATTATTATGGAATTATAGGAATCCATATTGAATATGTTGTGGTCTGAACATAGCAACTATCATCGACCATGATATTCATATTAATTTAATTTCAGTAAATGAGAGTACTATATTGAAAAAATGGAATTCATTATCTGTATTGGCTCATCGAACATGAATCAATATAGAATCATTTCAAATATTTGTTCAATACAGTTTCTAACAGAATATGAATTTGATACTACAGCCCTAGCGCAGTTAGAAGCTTTCTGTGAGGAATTCCAACAGCTTCAACAGAATGAACTTTGCGATACGGTAATTATCGGGACAATTCGACCTTTTGAGTTCTGAGAAGTACACTGCTACCTGCCGGGTGGGAAAAATACTTATTAGTAGAAGAGACTAATAAGTACCTACCACCACCTGATCAGATTCTTAAATTTCCGGCTGGATCAGAAGCAGCAGTTTTTGGCTTGGTTCATCGAAAGACAAACCTTTGTTATCCTCAAAAACAGAGATTAATCTGTTCCAGATACTGAAAGACCGACAGCATGCTTCAATCCATGCGAAGTGTTATTTAGAAAGGAACAGTTGGGTGACTGCAAGGAGAATAAGCTCATTTATAGATGTACTTTCATGACACAAGACTAAGAACAGTACGAGAGTAACATCCTTATGGAATGAATCGATTACTGCGAAGCATTGATCCAAAATCGTGTGAACTTATTGATTATTTGGTCAGATGCCTTGCTATACCAGACCACGTAGTGAGATGCCTTCAACAATTGATATCGCTCTGGAAGGCTCGTTTTGTCATAGGATCTGGTCGAGCTAGAGTACAAACACAGCGAGTCACTTTTCGATTTCCTCAGACTCTTTCTCTTCTGAATCTCACTATTGCCATTTTTCGATGCTCTCAGGAATACCCGTGGGTACAACTGTGGTACCTCCGGAGACAATTGACATAACTTCACTCATTTATTTCATATTAATGCCAATGCTTTTGGAGGAAAATATCTCCATCAGTCCTCAGTGGTCGGTATGGAATTCAAAATAGACAAATGTGCTACAGTTCATCTGAAAAAAGACGATGTGAAAATTACGAATAGAATGTGTAGCTCGTGAACCAAAGCATCCTACATCATCTAGATCGCGGAGGTAAGTAAACCCAGTTCGAGGTGGAATAACACCATTCCCAAGAGGTGAGTATCGTAGAGTAATCTCTTAGCGGCCAGGATGAAATAACAAAAGATCTGGTCGTTGAAACGTGTATTTTGTTCCGATCCAATTCTACTCTCTTGGAGTAATCAAGTGGACTCGAGAGGAGTTCTACCAACTAGATATGAAATTGATGCACTTCCATATTAGTGAACAACCTGAATAGTTTGTTCTTTGCTAATACATTCCCTGACAAGAAGGTGGTTGTGGTCTCTTGAGTTCACGTTACTCCTGCGGCTACACAAGTATAAGACAATAAAGAAAAATGATGGAGGGATCCATCATGATCAGTTGGAAATTAAATCTGCGTGAAGGGTGATGTTCACGCTCATTTCTGCACAGGTGGCACTAGCCTGGTAGGCTAACGTGGGTGATCAGCTCCACACACATACTCGACCATTGTGTGAACCGGTGGTTCGAACAGCATGGCCGGACGATCGAGTTTCACTTTCTATCATCTAATCCGTGTTAGGAATCACACGCTAAAAGGACTCTTGAGAGTTGTCGTCCGTAGGGTACCTCCCTAACATATGGTTAACGAAAAACATATTTTTCAACACATTATTCATCGAGGACAATTGCGGGATATAATCATTTGCGATTCGACTAAGCACCTGTAATGTGACCTAATACAAAATAAAACAGATCTGTTCAGTGTTCAATCACGAATTTTATGTTTTTGTCTCCACTTTCAGAGATATATTTCTGGTTCCATACACTTGCCTTTCGCGAAAAGATGCGGCAAACAATAGAAGAATATTCCCGTCCAGCAATCACCGAGGGACTCTAGTTGATCTTGAATAACTGGGTTCTATCAATGCCTTTTCATACTGATATCATGTGAGCTAATTTTGTTATATAAGTGGAGTCATTTTCAATGATACATTCGTAATCCGGATCGAAAAGAGAATGAGATAACCCATAAGCAGGATCACAATTTTTGTATTCACATCTATCACTTTCAAACACAAAATCACACCCCTTTATCATATTTGAACATTTTCAATTATACAAAAACCTTGAAAATGAGCGGGTGAGATTTGACAAAATGGCGAAGGTGTAGAGTGTCGTAGCAGTTTCGGCCTAGTTTTATATATTTTTTCTAGGTGCGAGAGAAATGATATACATGATAACTCGTACTGGAACCTCTGGCGTGAAATAATTCGCTTAAAAACAATTTCCCAATACCAGAACAAAATTACGGTCTCTCGACGTGCGTTTCGCTAACCAAGTTAGCGTCTTCAAGAAATCATTATGATATTTAGGTTATGTTATGTATGTTCGATATTGATTTGATCATCAAACAAACATACATTTGAATAGAAAATAATAATACGCAGCTTCAATTCGAACTTGCTATATTGAAGGACAAATACAT
>WOGN01007827.1:0-11616 GCA_015342105.1 Leptinotarsa texana | reverse complement strand
ACATAGGTCATCCACTATGACTGGGCAAAGGTTGTTTATTATTACGCCATTAATTTTTTTGTGTATATAAATTACTTAATTTCAATTTTCATTACAATTATAGCTTTCGTTTCAGATGTTTTTATTGCTATCATGCAGATATTTTTCAGATAATCATAAAATATTTTCTAATTCCAAGTTCATTGTAGAAAACTCTCATAGCAATGAAAAAAATATGAATAGGTACCTAAAAATGAGAAAAAAAACTCTCGAAAAACTCTACAGTACATAGGGAGACGTGAAAGTTGCTATTGTGTTTTTATTTAACGCAGTCAAACAATTTTCAGGGCCGTAATTTGAAAGAGAATAATTTACACAATTATAATCAAATATCACGGAAACATCCCGAAATATAAAATTCAATTTATTTTTCAGTATGAAGTGAACGTTGATGATACAAAAACTTCAACAAAAAATACAGGTCCGTATTTAAAAATTCATAGATGAGGGCGGTCCAAGTCAGATGACACCGTGTGTAAAAGATTCATAGTCATATTCTGATAGCCCACATCAAGTGCCAACAGCAAAATTTGGACAGATTTTCAATATGGCTGCGAATAAAGAAGATATAGGCAAAAATATAATTTGGGATTTTTGGGTTTCCTCTGTATATCTCTAGAACCAAAAGAGCTTTATCCGATTATTTCACATCATTGAATAGGTCTCTAAAATACGTAACTTTGCCACAATTTAACCGACACTCTATCTCTTATTGTTTACAAGGTCCCCATGTACAGAAACGAATTTGAATAGCCCTATAATTTGAAAAATTCTTAATATGTTTCTACATGTCACCAAGAAAAAATATAGTATTAAATCATTCATCTTGATTATTTTATTTATTGCATTTTCATTTAACTTTTTTAATGTTTGTATATTATTGAAAATTTATTTGTTTGTGACTGTACAAAGGTTGTTTAAATTTCATTTCTTCACTGATTAGCGTTTTTGCATTTTTTGCCCCCGAATACCGATTATTTCCAGTATTTTGGATGACCTCAACATTTTTTTTAATTTAATTTGTTCTTCCATGGATTACGTGTTAACACCGTGAAAGTTCAAAACGATATTCTTAAAAGTACAAAAAAACGCATTGGGAAATGAAATATCTCGTAGTTCGAACAAAGACGAGCGATATTTAGAGAACGGCCTCTTGCACTCCGCCAAATAATACACAGGACGGAGGAGTTGCGTGTCAACTCTCCATATCCTTGACGAGAGATATACAATAACAAAAGACCTGACTGATATTATTACATTTAAGAGCCGAGTGTTCGGGGTCTGCCTGCGCTCTACTGTCTAACGCTTATGTTCAGGTTGCAAGATCCTTATCCTGTATCTCGCTCGCACCGATCCAAGCCGGATTGCTGCGTAATTGTTCGCAGAATAATGAAATTAATCCCATTTGAATTGCTGAAGGTATCGGCAGAACTATAGCACAGTCATTCAAGCTAACATGTTGAGCATTCTAGTTCAATCACCAGAGAACGTTGTGGTCAGAGGATAATAACTTGAAATAAATATACTAATAATTTTGGTTTGGTTTGCTTGACTTCAAAACAGAAACCTCAGATTCTTTTCCTCATTAACTTCATCAACTCAATTGATCAATAACGTTTTAACTGAGAATAAAACACAACATGATTCACTTGATGAAACTACTTGGATCTACATAAAGGATAACATCTGATTTCACAAACGCAACCTCTTTAAGAACCTTATATTATACTGGTCTCTTGTTTTGAACCCTTATTACAACACCCACTTACAAAATATTGAAAGAGTTCAACACAGATTTGTAAGCTATACCAATTTCAAACTGCATGTAACCCTTTATCATAAACATCCCGAGCCACTTACTAATATATCTCCATTATCTTCGAGGAGAAAACAGAGATTTGATATTCCAAATGTCCCCATCTTTCACCTCAGATTAATTTTCAATTACCTCCACATACCGACGAAACAATGTCAACCCCCTTCAAACAAATCGTTCTATTTCATCATAGCACTTGTGTATTGTTCGTGGAATATTCAAAAAATAAGGTGAATGTATAGATTTCGCAGGCTACGAAGATTCGATTGACATCTCAAAGGCCAAAAAACCAATACCTACAGAGAAATAATGCCGCTGTTTCATGAACAGTGTAATCCAATGTTTATCCAATACGAGATGGCTACTGGAATATTTGAAAAAAAAGATGAGTACATGAAAGATATCAATATTAATATTTCTAGTTCGGAGGGTACTTTAATCAAAGCTTTTGCTTTGATTAAAGTACATGATGGTTTACATGATGACGTTAATCGAAACCTAAACCAACCTTAACGGAGATTAACGAAAAATTGAGCGACAACGAAAAAGCACAAAAGCCATGGCTGATTTATTTGACTACATTTAACTCTAAGATTGTAGATAATTTCGTTGGTCAATTAAAATCCACGATGAAGTGTACACATTGTGGACACTCATCTGTAACCTTCGATCCTTTCTGGGATTTGTCACTTCCCATACCAGAAAGAACTACCAAATTGAGTTTATCACAGTGCTTGGATTTCTTCACAAGAGACGAAACTTTGGATGGACATGAAAAACCTACGTGTTCAAGTTGCAAAAAAAGAAGAAAATGCACAAAGTCTCTATCGATCCATAAGTTTCCCCATATTTCAGTTATTCATTTCAAAAGATTTTCTCTAACAAAAAAATTTAGAGGCAAGTTAAAGGTTGCCATCAAATTTTCTCTAGATGGATTAGATATGAACAATTATGCAGAAGATAATGTGACTCCTTGTCGCTATAATCTATATGCACTTTCGAATCACTGTGGGTCTACCTACAGCGGACATTATACAGCATTCTGCAGAAATCCTTATAATGGCACGTGGCACGAATGCACTGATTCACAAGTGTCACCAATTTCACCAAAATCGCTTGTGAGTGGAGATGCATACATTCTCTTTCATGAAAAAAAGGAAACGAGTTTGCACCTTTGAGCGGTTTGTACAGTTATTTTTGAACTGTTCATTTTAATGTTATGTATTATCTAGTTGAATGTTTACAATTTTATGTAAAGCATGATCATTGAACGTTGATTTGCTGACTTCAAATGTGGTCGTTGAGACATCGATGATGCAGAACGAAGTGGACGTTCAAATGTGACACCGGAAAACAAAAAAAATCCACAAAATTGTTTTGAATGGTCGGAAAGTGAAGTTACATGAGTTAACTGACAATATGAAGATATACATAGAACGTGTTTACTTTATAATGTATGAGTATTCCACTATGAGAAAGCTCTGTTCAAAGTGGGCACCGGGCGAGCTCAGTGTTGACTAAAAACAAGAACATATTGATTCCGAACAGTGTTCGGCCATAACAAACTAGAATTTTTGCTTCGATATGTGACAGTAGATGGAACATGAATACATCACTTCACTCCAGAATTAACAGTCGTCATGTGATGAACCTCGTTCATAGTGCTCGAAAGCACAACAATCGGCTGGAAAGGTTATGGCTTTGGTATTTTGGGATGAGCGTAGTGTAATATTCATCGACTATACTGAGAAGGGAAATATCAACAGTAAATATTATGTAGCGTTATTGAAGCATTCGAAGGTCAAAATTGCGAAAAAACAGCCCAATTTGTAAAAAAAGTGCTGCTCCATCAAAACAGTGCACAGAATCGATGGAAACGATGACAAAATTGGTTTCAAATTGCTTCTGCATACCATATTTGCTTCCAGAAACTACTGGCTATTCGCAGACCTCAAAAAATAGTCGCAGGTGAGAAATTTCGCTCGAATGAATAGGTTATTGCTGAAACTGAGGTCTATTTTGAGGGAAAAGATAAATCGTTCTACAAAAGTTGTATTTGAAACGTTAGAGCGGTACTGGGATGATTGTGTGGCTCTTGATGGACATTACGTTGATGAATAAAGCCAATTTTGAACGAAAACGAAAAACGAGTTTTTTCTCTAAGGCCTAGGACTTTTCAGCCCAGGTGTTATGTTGATATTACTGAATGAAAAAACATGATGGGCAACATGTGAAATTCAAAGCGGCCTCTGTATCTGTTTACCGGATTTTCAATAACACCCACTTGTTATTAGGAATTTCCGGACCAAACCACCTTAACATAATTTTTCACGTCGATTATTTCTGAAAAATAATTGGTTGAAGTTTCTCTCTGCTCTCATATTATTTCGCAGAGATCCGAGTCTATTCTTACGATCAAATTAGGAAAATGACCTTTTAAATATAAAATTAAAAAATCATCACGAAATCGTTTTTGTGTGAAAATGAAGGTCATCGAAATCAGTGATGACACACGTTGAAAAAGAGTTTGTTCAAAGCGAACGAAAATTAGAAGAAAAATATAATTTTTGATAGTTCTCAAAAAAAAATCAAAAATTCCGTCCAAGATATAACATTCAACATAACTAATTCCATATCCAGATTCATTGATGGGTGATAATAATTATTACTTCCATGTACTTACTTCTTCAACTCACCAGAAAAAATCGAAAGAAATTTCGTTGACAAAAATGTTTTAATAGAAATTGTCAAAGGGTTCATATTTGAAAATTGCATTTGATCATACAGAATCCTTTGAATGATCATTTCTATCATTTGGTTGCGAGATTACCACATAAGAATTGATGCAACAATTTATTACAATGAAAGAAGACTGAAAGTAATTTTCAATTGATCGGAAAATGATTTTCATTCCACTTTTCATATCCTAATCTCTTCAAGTTACCTGATAATGTTGTCAACAAATATAAAATGGTATGAAGCGATATTGTCGGCCTGTTGAAGAGTTCATGTCACTTCAACATCAGAAAATGGGTTGAAGAATACGAACTCAACGAATTTCTCTTTCGTTACTGATGCTTTATTCAAGGAAATCATTACCCCATTCTCGCACTTTTAAATCATTTCAGCAGCGCCGAAAGTCAATTTATGGTTTACTGAGTGTCTGGTACAAAGTCACAAAATATTTTATAAATAGTACGATAGATGCTTTTGATTGTTAGCAAATCGATTCATGAAGATGGACTATAAAGGTGATATGACAATATAAGATTCAACATTTATTGATTCAGTTTTGTGATTTTTTGTCAATTCTTTTCCTGTATTTTGTTACCAACCTTACCTACTACCTGAAATTTAAGAACAATTGGGCACAGAAAATTATATATTTTTTGAACACGTCTCCAGGCCCGAATCTAACATATCTCATCTACACGATGAAATGTTCATTTGTAATGACTCTGTATTTCCCTTGAAAGACTGCAGAAGGGTCATTAATCAATCTTTAATTGAGATGTCTCGACACATCTCTGAATCTGTGGATTAGCCCAAAAAACTCAATAATCAGAAAGTGAATGTGCACAGTGAAGTCTATTTCACATCAACAATAAGAACTAGGAAAAGCAAATCTGAGTGGACCTGTCAATGTCAAGAAAGATATGGACCGAAACAGAACAAAACTTGAAATCGATATTTAGGTTCACTAAATTCATCGATGAAAATATTAGGTCTCCTAAAAACTCTAAACGGCCCTCGTTAATACCGAGGATACACATAATCCCTTGTAGCTTTAGATTGGTATACATTCAAAACACAAAAAGAAGTATAAGTGACAGACTTTCTGACACCAAAATGAAATTTCGCTTATGACATACCGACAAATTAGCAATAGCGAAACATGCACATACCTGCGTCATCGCGTTTGAAGAGATCCTAGTGGTTGATAAAACTCAGTGACTATCCTAGATTTCTTAGAAAGGCGATATAAATTGAGAAACACAGAAACAATGCCAAACGAAAGAAATAGGAAATTACCAATAAAAAAATCCAACCACCTGCGCCCAATAGTTTTCGTATCAGGTCATTCAATTCAACAATAAGAAACGAAGTGAAACCCACCAGTAATGGAATGAAACCAGAGGCTCACACCAATATCGAAGTATCTGTGTGAAAGTTCACTAACAAATTTCGTCCGTAGCTTCATCGCCTTTGATAATGACTAGCGCAGACATATACTGAACATCAGATATAAAAACCTGTGGACTACGACCAACAGACCTGACACTTTGACACTTCAACAAGTGTTAGGCAAGTCGAGAAACAGGATCGCTAAAAAAGAAAAATTTGAGATTCATGAAATAGGCTGGGTTATAATAACTTTTTCCAATAAACATGTTCCACATATTCGGCTTCGTAGAATGAAAAACTGACCACAGACTAATGAGAAACGTTTATAATTGCTGAGATAGGCATATGACAACAGGCACATGGAAACAGACAGGGTTCTATTCCTCTCTCAGGTGAATGGAAGTAAAAATCAGGTATTTGGGGTTGTCGGACGGTAGCCGGTCGGTTCGACGTAGGTGCTTTTTTCACTCACTCGAATCAACTGCCGTGTTGGTTGCTGGTTCAAGCCCCAGGCTGAAGATCGATGTTCACTTGTTATCGTGTTAGGAATCACACGTTATAAGGTAACACCTTGTTAGTCCTTATCTTGCTCAAGTTTCGACTCCTGAGGGTTGTCATTCACAGGGGTGCGACATTTGGTTAACGAAAAAACAGATTTTGAAACAGAAAACAGATAAAGAGTCCTCAATGACATATAAATTAGGAATCAAAATATAATACAATAACAATTACTGGGATTTAACTTGAATGGGTCTCATTTGATGATCACCATTACCAAAGGCAATGATGAACATTAAAGGACTAACTTTATTGTAAGATTTGAGTTTTATCCTCTCATGGTAATGCTAATTCAGTTAACAAAACGTACGTTGAGAAACACTGCTATAGTGTTATCAAAATGTTTTTATCAGTTTCATTTCACACTAAAGGTTTTAATCCCATCTATAATTTCAAATTGTTTCACTATTATTTTTATCATCAATGGCTGAACAACGGAAATATATTGTAAGCCATTAACACTCAGGCCACTTCTCTAAACCTTCTTGTGCTCAGGAAACAACAAAATGGCTCTCGAAGGCAAGCCATTTGGCGATCTATTTGAGTTGTTCTTATTACTTGTTTCAGGAAACCAAATCATCCAGATATTTCTGGATATTTTCCAATCTTCAATTTTGTCCATCTCTAATGAACCTTTTTCCTGCAGTACGAGAAATCAGTCACTAGCAGCGCTAGTAGTTCGGTAGGGACAAACACTGCCTAATCCTCATATAAACATATGGTGAAGTACCATTAAAAAAGAATGTTTTTAACAGAAGAAAATGTTCCTGGAGCAAAACATAAATTTGCAACTGTGAAGGATAACAATGTTGCAATATTGAAACGTTGGCTTGCGTGCCGTAATTTAAAAGTAACTGTAAAAAAGTGAATTAATAGACAGATTAGTATACAGACTCTAGTAAAAGAGTAGCGGTAGATTTAAACTGTGATAAAAGAAATTCAAAATAATTATGAATTTCCCAGTGAAATATGAATCAAATGTAGATGGAAATGAAATAAATTCAATTTAATTTAATAATTGAATATAATTCAATAAACTATTGAGATTATATCTCAATCTAATCAATGGTAATTAACTATAAAAAATGTACAAGTCCTTCCATGTTAAAGCATATTTTTTGAACTGTTGAATCCACTCTCCTCGAAGCATGTATCCATTTCTTACATCTAACCTCAATAATATAAAGTTTTATAAATTGTATAAAAAACACGTTTTCTTCCGGTTATCGATTATCCGACGTACAATTTGCAAAACAGCAATGCTTTGTTGACATTATACTAGCACATTATAATTTTTTTTATCAGATTTATAATTTTAAATAATAAATTAATATTATGCCTCTCGGGACACGTTCGCTGTACTATTCTCAGGAAAAAGCATCATTGAAAATAATTACTAAGAGTAATAATTTGAACAGACACATATGAGACGCATTTTTCCGACGTGTGGCAGAATGCATCTTTCAATTAATTCATAGTGTGAACATTAGATAATTATAATCATGAATATTTGTTACTTGATAATATACAGACCGTTTTCTCGGCTGATACCCTTAATGTTATCTCGGAAACGGTAGGTCCCACAAGGACGGTTGAATAGAACAAAAGTTGCTTTTTTAGGAATGCAACATATAGATATTCTCAGAACGCTAAAATCATCACCAGTTCCTGAGACACTGGCAAAACAGTGAAATTGACAGATTTTATTTTTTGCTCTATCGAAAATATCAAAAAATAACGGAAAGAAGTTTTTGCTTCATTTTGCTTGTTTCATTCTATTAAAAATGATACTGGTTTGCCTATAGACTGATCGAGTTAAGGGTATATTATCGAGCAATCGGTCCCAATACCTCTTTATATTTGCCGAAAAAAGAAAAATTCGAGAAGCGAGAGTTTAAATTGGCAGCGAGTGTCTGTTGACTAATAAAATTATGTACATTAGATATAGTACATTGTATCAAAAATTCTAGAAAGATAGCTGACTGGGTGGCAATATGACTAATATACAACGTTGAATTTCATATTTTTGGTGGGTGGCATGAATGCATAATTGATTTATTTTATTAGGCTTTATGAGCCTTCGAGAATCATTAAAAAATATAGCTTGTTGAGTTATATTTAGAACCATGGTTTTCGAGTACATTTTATTTCATATGGAATTTTTTTTCATAAATTCAAACGTTAATGGGTTTATATACACTTCCATTATTGAAATGTCTGTGATATCAACATGAAAATTTCTACCGCCGAAGATATTTCCAAAATAATTTTTTATTGCGTTTTCTGTTATTTGTATCCCATGTATAATTAATTCTTCCTTCCAATGCATATCTTACACTTTCTTCTTAGATTCAGTTGTCGTAAGTGAGTGTGATTTTACTCTTCATCACGAATGAATCAGAAACTGTTATATTCTCCGTGAATTTTACAATTTGGCAATGTTCATTATTTGTATTGTACCTATTGGTCAATCGAACAAAAAGCGGGACTAGGTCCGTGACGTCACGGGCCTAGGAAATCCGATTTTCAATAATCAATTACGGGAAAACAATTAACTGTAAACCAAAAATCAATTCAATGTATTTAATATGTAGAATATAGTTAGTAAAGACACGCCCGAAGAAGCCATTGTATGGCGAAACACGTGCTGCGTTTTTGTAAAATCGTTTAGTGAAAATCTCACAATAAAGTGTTTTTGAATACATTCGAAATATTTGGGTAGCTACAAATTTCCAAGAGACATTTGGAAACTATGAATGGCTTGGTATTGATACAAAAATTTTTGGTTCCTCTTTTTTCAAGACAATCCTGACGGAAATCTATTTGGATTCCAGTGAATCAGAATGTTATGGATCTCAGTGAACGATATCACCGACATCATTCGAGCTTTTAATCAAAAAATGCTAAAATATTGATGATATGTTTCCGGAAAATACGTCGAGAAATATGTAAATTCTAACATATTAATGAATTTGTATTCATAATGACTACCAAAATGTATTTAAAAAATATATTGATGGTGGGTTTCAATGAAGAAATCGTTGCATTAGGAAGTGTGTTGAAACAGATTACGGAAAACATGAAATGAAGCAGAAAGTTGCGTTGTCCTTTCCTGATTCATTGAAAATGAGGGCAGTAGAGCAAAAAATAAAATCTATCATTTTCAGTTTTCTGCAAATATCTCAGAAAAGGTTGATGATTTTGTCGAATACAATATGTAGCATTCCTGAAAAGGCAAATTTCGTCCTATTCAACCGTCCTTGTAGGACCCACTGTTTCCGAAATATATAGCAATAATGATATCAGCTGACAAAAAGAACTGCATAATTGGTCAGGGAATCAGTTCTATAGTCATCTCAGAATGTTTGAACTATTTAGAAACGAAAGTTTTCTCCTTTATGTGGAATAAAATTCTCCTGAAAGTAGTTCAGAAATATTATTGACATGTTAACCCAAATTCAAATAGTTATCAATCGCATTTCCCAAAAGTATTTCATCAGTGAAAATGACAATTTTTGGATCAAAATGACGATAATGTGTGGGTGATTCATTCGATAGTACTATATTCAATATTACTATTGGCTTTCTGCTTCTCTATGGAGTAACCATTATTATTACTGCATTGTTTTGGTACAAGATCCAAAACATCTTTCTCGATTGCAGCTATCTTCAAATTAATCCATTATGATATATCTATATCTATATAAGAGAATTGAATGAACTTTCAAACCTCATATGTTCAGTTGTTTTCAATGCCCTTTTTTGTGGCCTCATTCGCATTTCAGAATATCGTTGCATGTGTTCAATGTAATTTACCTGAAAATAATCCTCAGTGTGCAGTTTCGAATGTGCAGTTTCATTCCTTCAGACTATTATTGTTTCATTCATTCCGAACACTTGTCAGATAATTTTTGCCTGCTTGATGTGCTCTCACGCTTTTTTTGTGGACAATTCACATTTCTATAGGGTGTTTTTTATAGAGGTATAAAACTGAAATGAAACAACGATGAATTTTCAAATTGACATGATAATCTTCTGGCATTGAAATGTTAATATGACTTCTGGCATATGACCGCCACGGCTGGCTTGAATGTAGTCTAATCTGTGGGTCCAATTTTTAATGACTTTTTTCAACATTTGTGACCGTATATCGTCAATAGCGCGGCGAATGTTGTTCTCAAAGTAGTCAATCGTTTCGAGCTTAACGGCATTGACTAGCGACTCCACATATCATCACAGAAAATAGTCTAGCGGCGTTAAATCGCGCGATCCGAAACGCGAAACTATGCAGTTCAGTTCGGTCGTTATACAATATTAAATTAACGAAAATTGCGACAGAGCTAAATTTTGATGAAGACCCTTACCTCACCATAAGAAATGGAAATTTGAAAGTCTCAATCTGTCCCACGTGCGCTTCAAAAGTTATTCGAGGTCAAAGGTCGAAATTTCAGGTTTTTTGAGTTTTTCTCGAACACCGTAATTTTAATCAAAAAAATACTTCAGATTATTGTTGTAGATGTCAAAATTCTTCACAAAAATGTTTTCTATAATTTTTTCTGTAAGTATCACCTAAGATATCGCAATTGTAAAAGTCACGTTCAATGTAATATGCACACATTTGCCACGTATATACACTTTCAGGTATTTTGTGATATTGTGATATTATTTATTTTGTTAAATTCATCTTCAATCAAATGATATAGAAATAAAATACTTCGTCCAATTTCCACTAACTCAATGTATTGATATTATTTCGAACAAGATTTCGGTTTTTACACCATTCTCAAGTATTCTAACACTACCATGTTAGAAGTGTTAGAATACTTGGGAATGGTGTAAAAACCGAAACCTTGGTCGTAATAATATCAAAGCATTAAGTAAGTGGAAATCGGACAAAGTATTTTATTTCTATATCTATATCATTCAATTGACACATTCAGGTACTTGAGCAAGTCTTTATGGGCATTGATTCTTCACCTCAGATAATTATTACGGGAGGAATTCAATTTCTTCTTGCTATTTAGGGAGCTCTAACAAAATAAATTGCATTGATGAGTACAGATATTGAACCTTTGACA
>WOGN01007826.1:0-11616 GCA_015342105.1 Leptinotarsa texana | reverse complement strand
GTGAAGTTCGATTTATTCTTCGTTTAACTCCTTTGGAAAATAGGCGTATTCAAATAAATTTATTTTTTTTATATAAAATATTGTCAGGGCACTTTTAGTGTCCTGAACTACTCTGTTTGATTAACTTTAAGGTGAAGCAACATGAAACAAGGGATGATACATCTGTCTTCATGGTGAACAGGCACGTGACAAACTATGGACACTATAGTCCTCTACCTATAATTCTGAGAGAGGCTAACGAGTCAGGCTCAATTTTTCCATGACTCTTTGGAAGTATTTAAACAGGAGGCCAAGGATTATGTATTTTCTATTTGATTATGTTTTTACTTTGTAGAGTATAAATTGTATAATTTTGTATTCAATCATTGTAATACAGGGGTTTCCCGTTTATACTGAATAAATAAATAAATAAACTTCCTTTCAATTGATGCAATAGGTATCCATCACAACAGTAGAGTTTCCCTTATCTGCATGTAAGATCTTGATGGTGTTGTCTCTACGTAGCCCGTTCAGGGATCTTCGTTCTTCATTGCTGATATTAGATATTGGAACTGGTTCTCGATCTAGCTGTTCTCTGATTTTCCATCTGAATTCTTCTGCCTCGATCCGATCAATAAGGGAGCTGGCAGATTCCACTGCAGTTATTATTTCCCAAGTGGTCACAGATGTTGGTGCAATGGCGAAGTTAACACCTTTCCTCAACAAGGATTCTCTAATCAGCTCCCCATTCCATTATTTTTGCCTGATTTCAGAAAACATCTGTTGTCCTTCCATTATACAAATCTGGAGATGAAGATGATCCCTCGAATCTTCAACCGATCTCCCTCATTCCAACTATAGCCAAAGTTATTGAAAAACTTGTAGAAATACGTCTGACGGTTTTCCTTTAACACCACAATATCTTAAGTGAAAGCCAGTTTCAAAGCAATAAAAATATGCACGATGCCATCTTTTAATTTCTTTATGATATTTATTCGAAGTTTAATTCTGTGGTTTTTTGTGATCCATCTGAGGCGTTTGATTGCGTTAATCATAAGATCTTACTAAGAAAAATTCGCCAATACGGTTGCAGAGAAATGATGCTCAAATGGTTTGATTCTTACCTTTCAGGAAGAAATGAAATGGTAAGAACAACAGGGCTTTCAGAGAACAAGGATCACTTCATTTCAAAATTAACTCTTTACAAAGATGTGTAGATCACGCAAAGTTGTAACTTTCAGACACAAAACTAGAAGAAAAAGGTTTTTTCTATAATTCAATGTTCATATTAAAGTAGTTGTTTCGAAAGTATTTTTTCTTTCGTGTAATTTAATGTTTAAATGAAAGAAGTTGTTTGAAGAGGGTTTTTTCTTCCAGTTTTGTGTCTGAAAGTTACTTCTTTGCGAATAGTTTATTTTGAAATGAATTGCCCTCTTCTTTTCTTTTGAAGATTCCCAATTTTTTTGTGTGAAGCTGGAAAAGTAGAAAGTTCAAAACCTTTCTTTCCAAAAATGAACCTCCCAAAAAATATACCCCTTCCAATTAAAAATAAAACATGTTGTTTTCAACATGATATGGTGAAATGTTCATTTGACATTTTTGCTAGATTACTTTCAGATTCTGAAATATGGTAACAGCATCAAACATAGCTCCTACTATGAAATAACTTTGCAAAGATTCTTGAAAATTGGTTGAAAGTTTGGAAAAACAACAATCTACTTTTTCCTTTTATTGATTGGCAAGTTAATAAAAATAATATGCTTTATTATCATAAGACATAATATAGTAGACAAAGCTTGAGTAGTAAATACTTTAAAAAATGCAATACATACCAAATGAAATTAAAAATGGTGCATGGGTACAAACTATGTTAAAATGGAGGATATAAAAGAGTACACATAAAAAGTAACAACTTAGGCGCTCCTTAATTAATAAAGATGAAAAAATATGAGTAAGTCAATTAAAAGCTATCGTTAAAATATTCATTCAAAGTATAATAGGGTCTATCAGATAGAAATAGTTTGAGTAACTTCCTGAATTGGAAGTAATTTATATTTGCAGATCTTATGTTTTTTTAATAAGGTTCTACAGGAGTCTCTTGGTTTAAGGTTTTCTGTATACCTTATTGCCCTTTTCTGTAAAATTAGTAGACTTTCGAATAAAGTTGGAATCCATGCTCCCCAAAACGGTATTCCGTAGCGTGAGTGAGAATTTATGAGTGTACAGTACGCCATCTTTGTAGTGCTGAACCCCAATTCTTTATAAATCACTCTAACCGCATAACAGCCAGAGGAGACTTCTAGTGATTCACAAATTTTAAATTCTGGTCAATGAACACTTCTACAAATTTAGTGTTATTTTTAGAATCCAGTGATCTGTCTTAAAAAAATGTTCGTTGATTGAGCATCTAAATGATAATAAATTTGTTTTAGTTGAGTTAAAAGATAAAATGTTTGAATCACAACAATTTTCAACTATTTTCAAGTCGGCAGTGATTTTTTTGTGTAACTCAGAAGTATTTTTATATTTCCGAAGTATGGTAGTGTCATCTGCAAATAAGGTAAACTTCGCAGAAATATTAAGCTTGGTGAGGTCATTAATATATACCAGTACTAAGTTGCTGTATCGTTGCTGTTCCAAATGTTTTGACAGAATCAGCATCAACGCAGCGTTATAGAACAGTGCTTTCAAAGAATTGTTCTACAGCGCCATCTAGTGGTGAGTTACAGAAAAATTGATAGCCAAAAACCTTCTCTATGAAAAATTACGTATATATGTCAAGTTTCATTACGATCGGTTGAGTGATGTAGAAGTTTATGAAAGTAGATGAAAAGAATGGGACCTTACACAGAACCTTGTGGAACTCCAGAATAAATTTGCTTTTTTTTTTGAAAGTTGAGTTGTTTTGACCATTTGTGTCTGTCTCATTGAGTAGGAATCGGACCATTTGTGAGTTACTCCTTTGCATCCATAACGTTGGAGCTTCCTCAGCAGTATTTTATGATCAACGCAGTCAAATGCCTTTGACAAGTCAGAAAATACTGCGGCAGGCTTTTCACTGACATTCATCTCAGAATAAACTTTCGTTGAACTTTCTGCATGTTCTGCTGATAATTCAACACACTGTCAAAAACAATGAACTAATTCATAAGAACTACTTTTGAATAGTTTTCTTCCATCGTTTTGAAGGTATTTGGAACTTCTGAAGTGACGAAAATGTCAATATAATCAACGTTACAGTCAAATAGTTATCATGGCCTGCTTACAAAATATCGAATGGAAATACCATTCTGAAGGAACAATTTAGTTATATATAGAACAATAAGGAACAATAAGGAACAATTTTAGTTATATATAGAAAGGGCGCGAATTTTAACACCTTTTTGAATTTGTAGTGATAGGTACGTGGGGTGTTCCATGCGAAATAATCAACTTTCAGTCACATTTTTGAGCAAACGAAAAAACTGTATTTTTTTACTACCTTGTATTGAAGTGAAGGAGATTACTCTAAAGTTTCGGAAGCCTCCAAGTATCCAACTGAAAAAGAAATGATGGTACCATAGTATTCCTTGACTCAAAGATATCAGCATACTTAGAGGTCATGATTTCGAAAAAAAAATTTGAAATTAATTCAAGAATTTTCCTATACCTATATGTTACCGTTTTCGAGATCCAAAAATGATATTATATACAGAGTATTCTATTTGAAAAATCGAAGCTGCTACCTACTACTCTATTAAAAATACTAATTTTTTGCACTTTCATAGGAAAAGATATTCCATCATCATTTTCCCAGAGAAGAAAATTTTGTACATTTTTCATTTGTTCAATAATTTTTCTGCTCTGTACCATTTGTTTCAAATATCAAAGAGCACTATTAATTAACAAGTGCATTTTTGGGAAACAAAAAATGTATTTGAAAACGATTTCTGTAAAAACCATTATTTATATCAAAAAAATCGAATACCTTCTGAACGTTGTAAATATTCATAAAAATTTTTAAAAATAATGGGAGTAAAAATTATATCAAAGCGGTATTCGGCGATTAGCTCGATTGCTCGTTTCATCTTTTTCACTTTTGCAAACTTTAAATTATTCATAAAATAGGATCTTCTCAAAGGATATTTTCAAATTTCGGATATTTGCAAAACTTCTCGAGATTTTTGCGAAAAAGTGAACCCGTATTTACATTTTCAACATCTGTTTTTAACTTTCGAAATTTCAACTTCAAATTGAAATATCCTCAGTTAGTTTCCAGAATTAGAATCGGATGACAACTTTACCATTATTTTCTGCCTAGGCGGGCCTAATATCGAAAAAGGAACTTGTTGCTTTGACTATAAAATCGAACAATCCTAACAACAGCTTAATTCAATAAATCAAGGACATCCGGTATGTTAATGAGATATTTTGCTTTCTCCGAAAATTATCCTTGTACTTTCGTTCATAAATTTTATGAATGAACTTACCTTCCAACTTTATGAATGAATCCTTTTACTATATTTCTGCGAAATTTTGATTGCATTTATGTTAGTAGTACACAAATTAGATAGTCGGTAAGGAAGTAAAAGGAAATCTACCTGTTTAGTTTTAATTTTGTAAATGGATAACATTAGTAATCCAATTCGATTTCAGGAGAACTGCAAAATATTCATAATGAAAACAATTATTCACTCAATAAGATATTAGCAGTTCATTGTGAAGTTATTATCTTATTGATTCCATTACTTTTTCAGATTGGTCAGAAATTTTATCAGGTAATTCATCATATTGATGAAATGATTTAGCAAAAACTTCGGAAGCAGATAAATTCAAAAGATAACTGCTTAGATATGGGAAAAAATCATCTGAAAATTTCATTTCCATTTGTATCATCAGCAGAGATGTTAGGAATATGTTTATAAAGTATCAGAAGAAGAAACTGTTTCGAATCCTTCATTATCATATTCAGACAGTTGGATTACGAATCAAAAAATTTGCCTGACAAAAATCGTTTATACTACTTACTTACTTGATGTGAAGAAAACCACTTTTTTGTTTGGCTGTCGTTATTAAAGTTATCCGGAATGACATTGTCCAATATGATACTAATACGATTCCCAATCTAAAAAACAAATAAAATTAAAATGAATAGGTAAAATACGTATGAATTATATTAATCGAAGACGATCAATGGAAACATCGGGAGGGAACTTGCTTTGAAATCTTTATTAATTTTTTGCAAATTTTTATTTTTATAGTTCTTATTTTTCAGTTATTTCTTACTTCGTGGCCATGTTATTATTATGTTATTTCATTCTTTTTATTGTATTTTCATTCATGTTTCATCGTTTGATATAACTGATAGTTCAGCTATTCATTCTAATTTTATTTGTTCTTTCATAGATTTTAAATCATTGTAGAATCATATTAGCGTGTAAATTCCATATCTGAAAACTCAAAATTTGATATATCTTAATTGTCAAAAGTTTCATTTACTGTACCACCACTCAAAAAGCCTTTTTTGTTACTACCTGATACTGCCTTTTCGATTCGCAAACTTTTTTGTTGTACACCCACGGTACAACTGAGTTCATTATAAACGAATTATATAATTATTTATTCACTAATGATTTTTTTCAACATAGTTGTTTTGTGAAGTAGAACATTTTTAATTTTTCAAAAAATAAACACTAGAATTATGAATATTCAAAAATGAACTCTTCTAACCCATTTCAATTAGTCAAGGACTTCAGACAGGATTTCCTACGGAAAAACCACTTTTGCAACAATGATCCTAAAGTTCATTCATAATGAGTAGGTAATCGGATTAATAGTTTTATCGTAGTAGTAGAAGGTTCATTCATGAATGAGTCCATCTACTACCTATATTTGTGTGACAAGGAGTAAATTTAATTGCATTACCATGATTATCGTAGTATCCTTAAAGTTGAGAAGGAAGTAAGTCATTACAATAATCGAATTAGGGAAAATTTCAACCCTGTAACTTTGTTTTGGGAATTGTATTGTAATAATATTGATGTAAGATGTCTTGGAAATTATTAAAAAACAAGTTTAAAGGATCATAAAAGCAGGAATGTTCAGATGTAATCATGCATATTGACATCAAATAACGTCTGTTCTATACATTTTTGATAGCATTGAAAACAGTTTTGTGTGAGTGTAAAATATTGATGATACGATAAAGTTTGATAATTTTTGCTAGAATATATTTTGTAATGTTGTCATATGAGCCCACTTTGTGCGCTGCTTGGAAAATGTGACACGGTAGAAAAATGGAATGAACTTGTGAAATTCATCTTATGACATTGTGAAATGCTATTCTAACAGTTGCAATCGTAACCGCAATTCTTTCTGGGATGAAAGCCATGGTCCAAAATCAGTTTTACTAAAAACATTGATGTTGAACCCAAATTATACATTCTAGCCCAAATTGAATATCACATGATTCATGTTGAACCCAAATTACACATTCTAGCCCAAATTGAATATCACATGATTCATGTTGAACTCAAATTACACATTATAGCCCAAATTGAATATAACATAATGGATGTTGAACCCAAATTTCACATTCTGGCTCAAAGTTTTCCAGTAGGCTAGGCTAGAAAACATCGATGTTGAACCCAAATTACATATTCTGGCTCAAATTGTATATCATACGATTCAACCTCAAACTTTTCGAGTAGGAGTAGGCTAGAAAACATTGATGTTGAACCCAAATTACAAATTTTACTTCAAATTGAATATCACATGATTGATGTTGTACCCAAATTACATATTCTAGCCCAAATTGGATATCACATGATTAATGTTGAACCCAAATTTCACATTCTAGCTCAAAGTTTTCGAGTAGGAGTAGGCTAGAAAACATTGATGTTGAACCCAAATTACACATTTTAGCTTAAATTGAATATCACATGATTAATGTTGAACCCAAATTACACATTATAGCTCAAATTGAATATCACCTGACTCAACCTCAAAGTTTTCGAGTAGGACTAGGCTAAAACATTTATATTGAACCCATATTAAACATTCTAGCTCAAATTGAATATCACACGAATCAACCAAAGTTTTCGAGTATGAGTAGGCTACAAAACATTGATGTTGAACCCATAGTTTATGAAAAGGTATACAACTGACTTTTATAATAATTATTGAAATATGAAGATTATTTTATATTCATTATCCATGTAATTAGACCTTTGATGTGTTTGGATAAAAATAAATAAATAAATGATCATTTACATTTAAGAAAAGTTTGTTCTCATTGAAATCTATATAATTTTACAAAACCGATATTCGTATCAATTGGTGTGAATGAATACCAAAAAATACAATGGTTTCACTTCAAAGGGCATATGAATGCAACAATGGTGAATTGTAAATCCTTGCGTGTTAGCTGAAAGGTAACCATCAGTTGAATGTACAAACAAAATTTCGTCGCGCACTTCAATAAAAGTAGTAACAAAAAAATGACACACAACTATTTGTTTGCCAGAAGTTTTCAGTGGAATAAGGAAAATTAACAAGCTATATGGGGCCATTCTTTATCAAAATAATACCGGATCTACACATTTCATATAACAACTGCCTGTTAGAAAGTACAGAACATCGAGTTTATGACTCATCCACCATACAGTCCCGATTTGGTATCTAATGACTTCTTTCCATTCCTGCGCGTCAAAAATACATTCTGTGGACAATGATTTTCGTCAGCAGCAGTAGCTGTGGATGCGTTCAAGAAGCATGTTTTGAAGATATTTTGAGCGGGGTGGTAGAGATGTTGTGAGCAGGAGTTTAGTGATTTTGACAGGCTCCAAATGCGTCACATGGCACAACTGGTTACTTAAATACGAAATTGAACGAAAATACAAAAAGTAACCTGTGACAGAGAAAAGTTTGATGTGTTTCCCAACAGAATAACAAATTATTTAGCACTGCCAATTCTTCTGAGTCTAGCTTTACCGAACTTTACAGTAATTATGCTATTAGACAACTCATAGTTCATTGGCAACAATCCTTGCAGATCATGACGATCAAAGTACCCTTCGAAGTGTATGAGTCAAGAACATGCTCTATAGGGCCCTCCATAGTAATACATTCTATATATAGTCTATTTCGAAATAACAGCATTTCGGAGCCATATTTGAGGAAAAAATATTATTCCGCCATCTTCATCAATCAATCACAGGAACAATGTGATTTATATTTCTCATGCCTTTTGCAATACCATAAAAAATTAGTTGACTAGATTATATTGAAATTTTTCTATCTGAAATGACCAACAAGATTCCAACACATGTTTTGACTTTTAACCCGAAAGGTCATCCCAAATATTTGGAAAATATTGTTTTTGGAAAAACCATATTACTCGAAACAAACGTTGATTAGGAAATACCAAATGAAATGATCAAGTGATTGTGCAATGAATAAAAATATATGTAAGTTTTCCAATGATGGTGGTTTGTATCTGATTTTTGAAGTGCGATGGACCTGTTACTTTTGAGTTTTGTCAAGAGTGAGGAGAAAAACACAATTTTTCCAATAAGATATGCATCCTTAGTTCAATAGGTGTTCCAGGGTACCTCTGCGGCTATACGAGGTTTGTAAGAAATATAAGGTGATAGTAGAAATTTCGTAGACATTATAAATCAGAATTGCGATGTATGTATTTTTTCATGTTGATATACTCGTCTAGAACATATTATGTTCACAAGTCACCATTTGAATCTCGATAAAGTTGTTCTGTTAGTCAGGGCTATATCTCTGATATCAATATCAAAAAGTTTTTTTATATTTTTGATACAAATTACACGAGACCGATTGGTCTAAAAGCTTTTGCTGAATCCTTTTCAATTTTTCAAGGTTTCGATATGTCGGTGGACCTAATCAGTCAACATGTTTTGAGTATGCGTCCCAAAGTCAGACCCAATCTGAGGATCATACACAATTTCTATAGTAGAAGTTCCGGTCCTTTTTGCAACATTTTTGAAGAAGTTTATGTCTGACTTTCTATTGTGCTGCCCTTTACTTTCACTTATCTTCAAGTTACTTATCTTCAAGTGTGCTGGTGTCAGCAAAGCAAAGCTTCGCTCGTCATTCCATTTGGATTGCAGGACATCGGGTACGAAGGCACATCATCACCGGCAGCAGGATGTCGCATGTCTTGATGAGGATCTAGAAGAGATTTCGAATTGGAGTGCCACACAAATCTAGGCAGCGGTTTTCTTCATGAAGATAAATGTCTCTGAACCGGATATAATAATAACAGGGCAGACAATTTCGCTTTCTGCTTCGATAAGTTTGCTGGGAGTTGAAAATTTGTCTCTCTTCTATGGATATGTTCAAGTGACTCAGCACATCTGATTCCACCAAAAGCAATACGTATCAGAAATACTCGACGGGCTGTGGCTGATCATCGTTCTGAGGTTCAACTAAGTACACCTCGAACTTCACTGTTCAAGAACTATTTCATCTGAAGAACTGCGTTTATGTGGAATAAACTGTCCTTTCGAGGAAGGTGGACAGGTCACTAGAAGACATCTCCTTTATATCGGCAGGCCAAGACTCGCCGAACACACACTCTCTTATTGACGACAACTCCGTGCAGTCTCATCTTCCTGTTCACACATCCTACATAAAGCTGTGTCCACTAACCCCATATCATGGAGATGTTTCCTTAATTGACAGTGGCCAGTCAGAAATTTTACTGTTAATCATAGATTTTTCCTGATCCAATTTTCCAGGGTCGCCAAGGGTGATCCTCGCAAGATTGCATCCTTCGATTTCATCCCATCTCTTTAGAGATTGAGAATAGGTGTAACATTTGGCTAGTCCCGCAAATTGTCGAATTCATCAGGCCTTGGTGCCACCGGGTCCTGAAATTCTTAGTCCAGCCACTTCCTTAGATGAAGAAACGGCAATGCGATTACCTTTACTCCTGTCGTGCCCTTTGACTCATCTCAGGATACTGTTATTATCTAACGAGACTTTGGCTTAATTTTGGTAGCACCCTAGTACTGGCTCTGAGGTAACACGTAGTCTGTTCAGGGATAATAGGGCTTGTCTGCTGTCAGTGCAGATTGTTATGTTTCATTGCCAGAAATGTCTTTCCTAGTTATTTCTTTTGTGACGATTGAGATACCAGCCAGTTCTGTTTTGACGACGCTGATATTTTTTCCCATTTCCCACTCAATCCTCACGCTCAGTTATCTGTTTAAATTCTGTTTCTCTGTTAATCTGGAGCAAACTCCGCATTCTGAGCTTGCTTTGGTTTTTGAGCCGTTTGTATATATGTGTATTGCATTTATAGCATCTGACCCTGTGTTCTGTTATATTTGTTTTTTGTAGGGTTTACCAAACAAAAACTGGCACTACTGACTGTCTTCAGCAGAGGTTTAGCAGTGAGCGCTTCTCACTATAGGCTCAGCCTCAATTGACACATTTCTACTTCTAATACACCAGCCGTGCGCAATTGTAACATGGCCATTAACGTAACCTCCTTAACGTACATGTCCAGAGGGGTCAAACCCGTAATTGATTACATTTCCGCGGTTGGTGCTGTTCTCATGACTCCTGTGATGTTTAAACAAGTCAGTAGCTGTATTTGATATAATTTTTTGATGGCCGTTGCTTGTAGATTTTTCGGTCATGCAACTGGTCCTTACGTTAATATAGGTCTTATTATTGAAGTGTAGATCCAGGTGACCACATGTGGTGAAAGACCCCATGCGCGTTCCACTGTCCTCCGACATTGTTCATAATCCACATATGCTTTTTTTGCTCTACTCTATAGGTGAGAGTTCCATGTTAGCTTTCTGTCGAGGATAATACTGAGGCATTTCACCTCATCAGAGAAGTTTAGTTTGCTGTTGAAAATTTCGGGAAATTTAAGCCCGATAATTTTTTTTTCCTGGTGAAAAGGACCATCTCAGTCAAATCCAATGCAAATGCTACTTTCGCACAGGCACCGCTCAGAGAGCGCCTCAAGGATTTTCCTGTAGTGCTAGTGTTTTGTACTAAAAAAAATTTCAGCTGCGGAATTTTAGCGCTACAGTCTAGGTCAAATTTCCAGGGGAGACAACTTGTCTGCAACTTTCATTCAATCCAAAGTGAGATTAGTTACAAAACTATTTCTTTATCCTTTCGGATGTGTTGTGCGATTTTTTCTGTGAATCTCGAGGTATGTGCGATTATCACTTTTCATATTCAAGCAGTTGCTACCAACTGATTCAGTTCAGATCAACCAAAATATACGTTAGATACGATTTGGTGAGTTTTTACTGTCCTGTGAAAAGTCTAACGAGTCCAGTTTCCATTTATTCACAAAATATATTTATTTCTTCTAATAGGCCTTTTCATCACATTTTTTTGTGCGCAAGCGTCAGTATCAGCCATCTTTTCCGTACTGTTTTTTGTAAACAACCATTTTAAAGAGCCCGCAACTCATGTTTTAAAAATTATAATATATGTAGATTGAAGTTTATTATTTGTAAAAAGAGTGAAAAGAAAAGTAGTAAGTCAAAATAATTATAATTATGTTATCTGTACGTAAAGGAACAACAAAACGGTGTTATTATGAAGTATGTAAAACTGATACAGGATACAAATCATTCAAAATCAACACATACC
>WOGN01007825.1:0-11617 GCA_015342105.1 Leptinotarsa texana | reverse complement strand
AACTAGTTTTCCTTTATTTTCAGCTTTTTTAGCTTTTTTAGGTTTTATTATCTTCAATGCCATTTGTTTTCCAAGCTTTCCAAGATGCAATCGATGCGTTTTCTTCGGTTTTGCCATGCTGACTTCACTCAATACAAAACATTTTTTGAGAAATACTCCGTTGAAGAAAAGCAAATGAAAAAGTCATCCTTTTCTCTGGAAAACTGTGGAAAAATTTCATCAAACCACTGAAATTCTACAGAAATGAAATAACTGAAGATGAATGAAACAACATCCTGGCTGGCCTAACAAAATTGCTGAATTTTGACCAAAAAACCGTCGCATGAGCATCGCTAACGATTTGTTGAAAGACGTCAACGGCGATCCAGATTTGTTTAACAGGGTCATAATTGGCGACGATAGAAACAATAGGAAGAAACCTTCTGGTATTGTGGAACGTGTACAACATGAATTAAATGTAATCAAACTTCGGTGTAATAATAATCGTCTACAACTGAACGTATTCAAATGTAAAATAATATCATTTACAAGGAAAAAGCGAACTATAATGTACGATTATTCAATCAACAATACTATAATCAACCGCGTACACGAGATAAAAGATCTTGGTATAACATACGACAGTAAATTAAAATTTACAACACATATAAGGAATATGACTGCTGATGCAACTAGGATTCATTTACAGAAATTGCAAATACTTCAAAAGTATTGCCACCTTAAAATTTCTATATTTTGCATATGTCAGATCTAAGTTAGAGAATGGCTCCGTGTTATGGAATCCAGTTTACGATTACCAAAAAACATCAATTGAGAGCGTGTAGACGAAATTCCTAAAATGCTTATGTTTAAAAGTTGATGGACAATACCCCACGAGAGGTGTCGATCATAAAATTTTGCTGAAAATAGGAGAGTTATCGTTAGTACAAAATTCCTGCATAAATTACTCAACAACCATGTTGATAATACGGTTCTTTTATCCGAAATCAATTTCTTAGTACCAAGAAGTGAAGGTCGATATAATCTGGAATTCTATTGCGAAGCATCACACACAGTAGCTTGAATAAAATCTATGAACACTGCGCTATTCATTTCGATATTCATTATTCTATTTTATTTTTATCGTTGTTTTAAATCATTAAACTTACTAGATTTATATTATACCTGAAAAATATGACCTGTCCCATCTACATAATATGGCACAAAAGACTAATAAATCTATCTATCTATCTAACGCTAATAAATGAATTCTGCTTTAGCTTCACATTGTCATAAGTGAAAAAGTATGAAACTAAAAACTCAGTTATGCTACATTCTCTGCGATTCCGAAAATATTTGTTTTGCTTGTTACAAAATCCTAACTATTTTACCTACATTGTGATCCCCACGAATAAAAAGGGGTATTTTTATTGCTAACTCCTTGGAATCATGTCGTATTATTCAAAGGGATCGACATCTATATATATAGTCAAGTTATCTTTCCATTCTTCCACATACATGACATATTTTTCGATTTTTACCGCGAAAGGTGATTTACTGGTTTTTAACTAATAATTCAGCTATCAGCGCAGCACTCAACAAGAGTTTTCCCTCGCCATCAGATGACAAATGCGATATAAAACCATATTCCGGCCATAAAAACTTTTTGATTACTTTTTCACGTACGACCATGATTTAACCGATAACTTTTCTATTATACTCAGATAAATTTCAATTTATGGCCAGACATACGAATATGATATATGGTCATACATTTTGTCACTTTTGAATGATGAACGAAATGATGAAGAAAATAGCAAAGACACATTTTCCATGGATAAAAAGTACTACACCAGTCATATGGCAACTGAATGAATTGATAACTTTTTTTATTGATTAATCAACAATATCATTTGATTTGGCTTGAACGCGGGAATATATGTTTGTTTTTTATGAGTATGGAAGAAAGCGTTAATAATTTTACCGTCTCTTGTAGAGTATATTGTGAAATGATCGAAAACTCACACCTTCCATCTAATCATTACTAAGTGAATGTATAACTTACTATCTTGAGGCCAATCATAGATGAGCCCAAGAAAACAGGGCTACGACACAACAAAATAATAATAATAATAATATAAAAGCCGCATAGATCACCTCACTTCTGTGGAAACACAAGGATAAGGCAATGAATGAGGTCTTCTTCAATAACATTGGAGACCTTGGCTTATCAAAACGCCTGACTTTTGCTTTCCTCAGATCGAGTGGACTGAAGTCGGAAACGGAGGAGTTCATAACTTACAAGTATGATATCTTCAACACCTTAGTCCACCGCAGTCTATCAGCATGACCAGCATGTGCGGTCTCGGTCAATATCCATAACGCAGCCCTAATAGTGTTATATTACCATCTGCGGAACTCTTACGGTATTGACGAGACACCGGTTTTGCTCTACGCTCCGGGGGATATTGAATCCGTTGTGGGGAAAGAGAAGTGCCGAATTTATCGGAACTATTCGTTCTCCACCCTCAGGCTCGTGGCGAGACGAATATCGCCCGAAAAGAGGAGGAAAAACGGATGAAATATCGAGATTTTCTCTTCGAACTCCGAAGACTCTATCCAGATCACTCTGTCAAATGGTCTTAAAATCATGCCAACTTGCCGCACCGAAGCAGAAATCTTAGCCGAACAGATGCAGAAGGCTGTCATTTTTGAGTCACTGTGCTTGCTCATAGCACACGATTTTTGCACCCAATGATCGCTTACCTCACGGTGTGGGGAGTGGTCGTTGGTTGATAATGCTGGCGCGCCCTACGGAAAAATAATAATGATAATAATAATGCGTATTCACCATAAAAATACAAATGGAATGGACAAAAATAAAATAATAAAACAATATACAGGAACAAAAACAAGGAACGGAAAACTTCCAGTGTATGGTGAACAGGCGGAGTATCAGCCAAGGCTGTTTTTCATCTCAACCTGGGAGAAACTATAATTAAATAATATGAACAAAAAAAAATAAATCAAGTCGAGTTAATAATATAAGAAAATTAGTTATTGTTTAATTTAGTATATTCATTTTAGAAATGTCAAGGTCCTACCTATTACAGTATTACTGTTTGTGAAACTATTTCTAATGTGGATCTTATGACAAGATATCACAAACTGAAACAATTTGATAAATACATATTGGAATACAGAAAGTAGCTTATTTGCCAATAGAAATATATGAAAAATCTGAGTAAGGAACGTTAGAATTTTTTTACATACCTACTACGGGACTGAGGTATAGCATGAAATTTTCAAATTCTTTTGCTCGTGTACAATATCAATAGGGGATGATTCTGAGTTTGTTCTTATAATTGAGAAAAAATTAAGAGACTTTTTAACGATGACAAAATTTCTTCTACGAATGATTTGTAGGTACTCCCCAATCAATATTGAAAATAATTCTGATAATAAAGTGGAGAACCCTGGGAAATATATTTCAGTTGCCAGTTGACAAATCTGAGCTGGTGAATGTGTCTTTCAAATCGAAGTCAAGTTTTCCAACACGTGTTATGGGATGATATATACCGTTATGAGTCATTAGCATAAAACCCATTGAATATATTTCTTCTGGAATTTGCAGCCGAATTACACTTGCCTACCAGTTAATTTGTTTGGTATTAGGATAATGGATATACGCACTCACTTATTTTAAATGATTCCAATTGCAGGTAACCACATGGTGCCGCGATAATTTGGTTTTGAAATTACCTATGAGTGGAGGTAATGGCGTTTTCTGTAGGCGATATTAGGAGTAAATGGGCTTGCCTGTAATATGCACTGAGTTGGCTCGAATCTATGTGAAATTATTCATGAATTTCTTGAAAAGTATTCAGTTTCTCAATCAGGCCTGTTGATGAAACTTTTATCATAATTATTGTCTTCAACAAATTTGGATGGAAAGTTTTCTGAGATTCTGTTAGTCTCAAAAGAAACTGTAATTGAATCATGTACAATACCAGAAATTCATCCGAAACGATTGAACAATCTTCGTATATTGCCAAACCACTATTAGAGTAAATCATTATAAATGTTTTTCAAGATGAAGAACCATGATATCTGCCAAAACAGTATCCACTAATTACAGTATGTTCTTAATTTGAAAGGAGTATATATGTTAGGATAGATTACTTCTTGGGAGAGGAAGATTTTGGCTTGATCTTCATGAAAATGTATGGAAATCTTTGAAAGAAACGAAGAAAGCAAATACTTTCGAAATAAACTACACAGGCCGTTTCCTTTATCATGTGGTAACATTGTTATATTCTAAACCGTAACAGATACGATAACGATTAATTGGGAAAAAAGGTAACTGTCATCGGGAACAATACAATGGTAGAAGAAAATTAACGGGGACTCTCGCCCTTCTCGAGTTATACGGGGAAAACAAAAAATGCGGTTATTCTTTTTTTCAAAAGGAATTGTTATTTCGGAGAATAACAGAAAATGGAAAAAAATATTATTGTAATGGAAGACTACTATAATAATATTCGATGGAACGTTTCGTGTAAACATTGCCACCGTCAACTTTTTTTATAAATGCGGACCTGTTTTCTTTATTACAGATAGATATTGATAAAGCAATAAATTCACGGTTCAAGTGTACATAATATTTGATATTTTTATAGCGTTTTATTTGAGATAACTATCATCATCAGTGACAACAATTTTTAATTACGATCCTGTCGGTACTTCTTCGCTAAATTGGTTCGATTTCTTCAAAATATAATTCAGGCAATCCAATAAATTCGACAGGTACCCTAACACAATGAAAATTCGTACTTTTTTGTTTTGGAAATTTTTGTATTGCCGTAATCCTTCTTTCAAGGGTTATTTCTCCCCAATCAATTATAATTCGTTATATTTTTACCAAAAACTGATATTTTGGTTACTTCTAGGTGATTACGAATTATAATTTATTTATTAGGGAGAAATAAGCCTTGAAAGAAGGATTAAGAAAATACAAAAATATCCAAAACGAAAAAGTGGGAATTTTCATTGTGTCAGGGCACTTATCTGTCAAATTCCCTTGGGTTGTCTGCATTATACTCCGAAGAAATCGAAACAATTTACAAAAGAAGTAACGACAGGACGGTAATTTAAAATTTTTGTCACAGATGATGGTAATTATTTCAAATGAAACGCTTCAAAAATATCAAATGTGATATACCTTTGGATTGTGAATTTATTGCTTCATCAATCACTAATAAAGAATACAGGTCTGTATTTAAAAAAAGTTCATGGTGGCCATGTTGGCACGGAACGATTTATCGAATATTAATTATTACACCGTCATTGTACACTTAGAATACAATAAAAAAATACATATTTTTATATTCTCCGAAATAACGATCCCATTCGAAAAAAACGAATAACCGCGCTTTTGTTTTCCCGCATATCTCGAGAAGGGCAAGAGTCCCCGTGAGTAGTTTTCTTCTACCATTGTATTGTTCCCGATGACAGTTACCTTTTTTCCCATTAAAATCGTCTTCGAATCTCTTACGGTTTAGAATATAGCATGTTAACACAGCTGTCCACAACAAAATTCGGATTACTACATTTTCTTTCCACCAGGCTGGGGTTGAGCAAAGGAAGATACAACATCGAGGAAACGGAATAAGAAGTTGTCAAGGAAATAGGTGAGAGTAATAAAATTATTCAGGCTCAGTCTTAGTTGAGTATGTAACAAAAATTCAGACAACTCCGTAAGTCCTTCACTTTTGAACTATAGAAATAAAAGAACTACTCGAGCAACCTAAAGGCCAGGATAATGAAATCAGAAAAGTATGAGATTTACAAAATGAGCTGCGAGTGTTTCGACAAAAATATGCCAAACCAAGTGAATTATTATAACTTGTTTCAAAGATAATGTTTGAAATATTTGGTTCAGTACACTAGTGAAGTCTAGTATCGTTCAACATACACATAGGAAGAACACAGAATGAATGAGAAATGTTCAAAATAGATTAGATCCAGGGATTCCAATATATTTTGCCTAAAAACTACAACTAACAACTTTGGGTAACAAAATAAACACTCATTAACATAATGGAATGGGATTGTATATGAAATAAACTCACACAATAATTTGTGCTGAACATTTATTCGAACCACCATTAGCCTCCAGTTCTGATGTGTTGGAAAATTATTTTCATTGGAAAAAAGTTCAAGGCTCGAATATGAATATAGAGATTTTTGTCTCTGCTACTTCATTGATGAGAGCATATGCGATAGATACACTTCGAGATTAATTTTAAATTCCCATTTACCCTGAATCTACAAAAAATGTACGAGATAATATAAAAATAGACTTTTTCTGCCAGAGTCCCGATGAGGCCTTGGTCGAAAAAAATTGTAGTCACAAACGTTTCGTGTGCTACTACGACAGACATCTTCAGTGATGTATACAGATTTTGAATTCAATGACCCGTCACGTTGTGGATTTGAATATCATGTCATTGTCATAAATAGTGGTGTATACGTTGACTATGAACTAGTTCGATGAACCTTAGTTTCATAACGTTATTTTACTAGCTCTTTCATTGAATTGAATTTTTTGAATTTTGTTCAAAAACTTTATTCCATTATTTTACTTGATTAAAATGCCTTCTTCGTACAAACAACATTCATGACCCATTGTTTCGAAATTTCACCGCTTCCCACAACTTCTGAATAACGTCGACGCCTACGTCAGATAAACCAGAACAATCGAACGTTAACGACTCGATTTAGGGCGATGTTCCACTGTTTTTTCGCCACCTTCGTGCACGCATACTTCGACTGGGTTTTCCATTTTCAAAGCTATTAAACAAAGATGGTTGGTGTATCAATAGATGAATTGGGGTTAAAATCATTCTAGATAGCAACGGTGCTTGGTGAAATAATTATAACGATATTAATCGATCATTTTCATTATTGATAGAATGCTGGGTAATTTCACCTTTGACTACCTGTTTATCGAATCGTTTATTCACCCAGTTTCATGGTTTTCAATTATTACGAATAATTTAATAACTAATTTCTATAATAGAATTTTTTATTTTCGTTCATCACTTTTTTGGTAGCTTGTAAGAAACACTCTAAAAACAAGACGATATTATTTAAATTCGGAAAAATTGTAAGAAAACAAAATACATCAAAAATACATACAATCTCTATTGTAAACAGTGTTATTGGTTCAACTTATACAAATACTTTTTTTATCATAATCATTTCAGTCAAACATCATCAACATATCTCCTTCAAACTTCTGATCCGTTTCAGTACATTTCTACAAAAATCAGATAGATCAACAGAAAAATTTCTCCAAAGTTTAAGGAACTCAACTTAGGTAACATAGGTATTTTCCTTATGAATATTACTCTCGATCAAACTCTCAAGAAAGATCAAACTTTTGATCTTCCTCTTGAAGATGATCACTTGGTGATCGAAACACGTGTCAAGGTGTTAAAATAACGATTTGGTATTGAGAAAAAATTCCAGTAATATTCATTACTACACCAAAGGTTCCAAACAGTACATCAATATTTTCCTTATAATCAATGGATCACTGCATTTTTTGTTCACCGTTCAAATGAAATAATATGGCGCCCTTAACGTTCGGAATAACAGATCCTTACTCAGGACAAAAAAGATGCACAGAAGACTTTTACTTTTGCCTCTTCACTGAGTATATTTCTATAATTAGTGAAACGAAAATTATGAAAAACTTGGTAAAAGCCAGGGTATAATGATAAAAAAATATTGTATTCTTTCATATTATCATATTTTTCAATTCAGAGGTATCAGTGAAGAAGACCAATTTCTTCCCAATCATAACATCGTTTATCCGTTTTGATAATGTGGAATATTTTACATAACAGCACTCAAAATGTAGAAGATCCAACGTTGAGTGTTACTTTTTCTAACATTTCTTCACAAACTGCATGAACACAATCTTCTGATAGATTCCGTCAAGCTTGTGAACTAAGGCATTTCCAAACACATATGAACCTCCACCGTGGAATTTGCAGTTCACATGCTGTGCATGTTTTGTAACCATTTTTTTTCATTCGAATATGGTTGAAATGAAGACTGTGATTTACATGTGGTCACTATTATGGCAGCATATATTGAAAAGAAAATATTTTTAAGAGATATCAGTTTTTGAAAATAATCTTTCCGGCTTCTAATTTTTATACCTTGGTGAAGACTGGAAATTTGCAAAGAAAGAAAGAAAAAACTAATTGCAAATATCAATAAAATCTCCTGACAAAGATACGTTTATTGTGAACAGAAGTTTATTTCAACTACAACTAGAATGGAAGTTAATCGATTTTAGTGTCTGTAGCTCTCAATTTCTGAGTACATTTCTGGAAGTTTTTGAAGAAAAATCTATACTTTGGATTAATTTCGAGAACTGATAACATATCGAAAAAAATCATTCATACAATAATGGGCGGCAAAAATAAGAAGAGGTGGAAAAAAGTATCAACATTAAAACATTTGATTATGCGTTTTGGATCCTAGCGAAGAGTTCGTCGGAAAAAAATGACGGAGTGGAGATATATCACAAGTGTTTGTGAATTACGTTTATTTTTGTTTGAAGAAAAAATAAACATGCATTTTGAATCGGGTACTAGTTGGCGTAATCACTATTTTTGGTGATGCTAGGTCTCACTGTCCCTGTTTTCGTTAAACCCTTTCAGGTGGTAACTAGCTGGGGTGTCCAGTTTTTTTAGCCCTCGTTTGTCAATTGTGTGTCAAATTGTTAACTCGTTGTTAGTATTAGATGCTATCTGCACATTTATGAGATCGAGAAGATGAGAAATGGTACTTTCTCACCTGCCATTCAAAATTATCCTTCCACAATATGAGATGAATTAGTCTATTCACCAAAACAAATAAGCGTGCATGTTTTTCTGTGTGCTGATTTTCAGCCTTAAATCAACTACTTGCAGACTCTGAACCGATCAACTGCAGAAAACTCCATGTTCAACTTGTGATCAAAGATAGTAGCGACTTTCTTTCATTTATATAAGGATCCCCTTCTGTCTAAAACGAACTGGTCAATTTCATTCATAAGCATCCCACTTTCGCCTTGATTCTAGCCCCTTTTTCCTTTCAAGAAAAAAGTATTCCTTCACTTAATCAACTTGAACGAATTGATTTGTATGTTGCCAGGTAATGGCAATACTACGTTTTATTCATACTGGTTCATCAATTCATCTTCAAATGCATCTTCCGCTTCATTTATTCAACAATATGTTCCTCTGGACTCCACCTGCAGACATTGAACCTGTTTGAGAATTTTAAACACCTCTATGTTTGACTAGCAAGGACTTCTTTCAATTCAGAAGGAACTTCTTATTATTAATGCCATTTGAAGAATTTAATTCTCGTTTCACCATAATTTCAGCTCTCTTTTCAAGGAAGATGTATACATACTCCTACTTTCCAGTATTCACAGAACTAGAAGAAGAACTTCATTTTATCCATACCGCCCCATCTTCAAATCCTGCTCTGGTTTTTTCGTATTTTTTGGATATGTAAATAGTTTCTCTCTCGTCCAACTCCGAAAATAAAAAATAACTGTACCCCATGCCGTTATCCAGAGAGCCTCGGGACTAAACTCGATTGAAAACTTCTCCAATAAAGTGGAAAGTTGAAATCAACTAATAAAGTAGAAGATGACGGGCAATAATCATATCGGCAAATGGCAGTTTGGATTACGGTCCAATAAAATTTGATTAACGCTGTCGAGAGATGTTATTCGAGAGGTCTCGGTGCTGCTCCGACTGCGGCATATTTTGAACTGCGGGAGACCAAGTGCTCCAAACTCCCTGCAGGATAAACGCGACGACGGTCAGGCTACGTAAATTATCCTGATTGAAATGATAATGGTTCGAGATGTAAGTTATTTCAAAAGTTGGATGACTTGCTGTTTTAACTGCAACTGGGGGAATCGTGGAAAGTCAAAGAGCCACAGAAGTGGAAATCGAAAGTCTGTTCGGAGAGATAAAGAATCTTTATTTTAACATTTCGCTCTATTTTTGATCGTTTCCTGAATGCGTGCCGCAGAAGCCCAGGAATTTTAAACTCCTATGCAGCAATCAAGTGTAGTAATGAAAAGATTCAATGTTATATCTTTAGGTGACTTTTAGGGAGAATATCATGTTGCGAGCTTTTTCATTTTTTTTTAATATAGAAAACTTGTGACAGATTATTTCAGAAAAAATCTCTAGATTTTTTTTTATTTAAGTGTATTAGTAACCCCCAATAGTTAAAAAGATCAATGAATTTTGAAAGGAATTTATGAAGACCTGGGATGGAAAGGAATATTTCGTTACGAATTATTCATATTATCACATAATTGGTCTAATAATAATAATACAAAGAAAACTCCATTCACTTTATAACATTTATATAGATGACAAAATATACAATAAACTATAGAGATTGATTGATTAACATTGGCTGTTTCTTGGTTTCCTTTTCGTATTTTCCTCACAAGATTCAACTTTATTCTTATTCCTGATTAGTAAGGAAACGAGACCTAGCCGCTAATCCCTTTTTCGAATGAGTTCCACTCAATATGTATCCCTTCATTGTAACACGTTAGAACTTGCCTTTGAAATGCGAATAGCAGCGCTCGACGTCGGCTTTACAGAAACTTGTGCTAGAGCTGCACTTTAGAAACATTCAAAGAAGAATATTTTGAGCATTAATATTTATGTAGGAGCTGAGTAATAACGAGGTTTAAATAAAGTTCTATTGTTTTATGCCTTCCAAATCAACATTTTCTCCTAGTTTCAAATTCTAAATTCAAAAAAATGAAGGTTACTGCATAGACTTGTTTTCATCAAAATGGGAGCTGAAAGCCTACAGAGGGGCAATATACGGTTCAGGGGGACGATGGCTAATTGAAAAATGTTTTTTTTTTGCTTTTAACACAAACTTTATTGCTCCTTTACGCTTAACGTAACTGTGAGTGGTGTTATTAGCATGCTTTCAACACTTATGTCGAAAGCAAAGAAAACAAACACCAGTGTGGGACGAAATGTATAAAATATGTCATTGTCAAAAAATATTTTCGAATGAAGCGATGAAACCCTCAAGGCTATAAGATCATTTAAATAAAATGCATTCAGATAAAAACGACAAAAGTGTGACTGAGTTTCAAGAACTGGAAAATAAACCATAAGCTCAGCCAACTGTATCAAAAACTTTTTTTAGCGGCTTCTAAGCAAGACGACGACGGACTCCGAGCTTCCTACAATATCTCTTTGTTATTTGCTCAAACAGGTAAACTTCACACACTGGCAAAGCATGGCGCTGCGGCTATGACAGGACGTCACAAAGGCTTCATAGCGTACTTAACCTTTCAGTGCACGGGGCGGATCTTACGGACCTAAAGCTATTTTCCAGGTGCAAGAACGCGACTTCGGCCGACTTCACCCGACTTGGTACCTTTTCCTCGGGTCAGTAATTTGTGATTTGTCATCGCTTGTTTCGTCCTGATAGACCCAACCCGTTCCTTCTGGTGAGTTTTTATTTAATAGGTAAAAAAGTAAACTAGTATCATTTTAGATTGAAAAATGTCAGATCC
>WOGN01007824.1:0-11617 GCA_015342105.1 Leptinotarsa texana | reverse complement strand
ACTATGGACGTCTTCCTTGTTACTGTGTACTATTTTGTGAAAGAAATTTTATACTTTTTAACGAGAGAAGTTAATAAATATTATTATTATTATTATTATTATTAGTGAACAGTTTCAAAAACAAAATAGACATTTGCTTATTTGCTTAATCGGCTCTATGCATGTATTATTTTTCTTTTCTTTTTGCCTGCATTGTATTGACTTGTTGATATCCTTCGTTTTTAGGCTTACATAGGAATTTGTCTTCAGCCTTCATTTATATGTAATAATAATAATAATAAATAATAATAATAGTGGGAAATAACTTACAACGAATCTTTCAAATCACAGTTGCCTGGTGATTTTACTTCAGCTTTCTGTGCGGCATTAGCTGGATTAGTTGTTGTTTTTCCATCGGGTGTCTGCTACACGTATCTATAAAGTCGCAGGTCTACTTATGGAAGATTAAGGTTTTTTAAACTCAATCTTTTGAAATGCTTGAAAATTAATAGATTTAGGAATTCTGAAAGTTTAATGAACGACCAAATTGAATTGACTTCTTCCCCTCTGTTGAATCTGTCTAATGATATGGAAATTGTTAATTATATTACTTTCAGCAATACTGTTTTATGAACTATGTTTAAAAATTGAGTTATCGGCACAAAGTATACCCCTCGTAGATCCTCGCCGAATTAATGTTTTGAAAATATTTCAAAGTTTGGGTAATACATGTCATTCACACCAAATGAACCATAACTCTTTGTTTCATTAGTTCCTTTGTACAACCGACTTCAAAAATGTGAACACAATCATATCTCTGAGAAAATAAACAATGCGAAATTTCTCGATCGGTATTGGGGATATCGTCCGCCAGTATCAGCTGTAGTTCTTTGCTATCGTTCGATGAATATGGTGATCCTTATCGCATTCTTTATCTTGATGTTATCTCTGGGGTTTTCTCAGGGAACCTCTCTTGACTGCGACAACTGCGTTAGAAAATGTTGTTCTCGCGGGTTCGTGTTTACGAAAAATAAAAACTGTCGTCCGGAAAATGCAGCCTTCGATTTGAAAACGAACTTTTCGTTCGACTTGGTTTTCGGATATGGCTGTGATGATGGGAAAGTTTTGGCTTCGCCGTTTTCTCGAAGAGAATTTGAGATTTCTTCCAATGGGGACTTGAGAGTCTTTTTGGCTAAGAACGTCAGCGTGACCAGGAGGTTTTTCGAGTATTGTGTAGATAATATTGAAGGTGCAGCTGATGTGAATGCCTTCCTTTGCGTTCAGTTAGACACTTCTGGGGTTAGTGAAAGTTCTTGTGTGGGTGAGTGGTTTGCAAAAAATTCGAAGAGATATCCAATGTTTTTACTGTTTTCAAGTATTCTTCTGCTGTGAGATTTTGCTAAACAGTTTACAAAACCGCAACACATATGTCATTATTTATACAATAGCTTTTTCAGAGTGTTCCATAATAAAACTCAATTTCACATAGTGCTTCATATGACTCATCTTATCTTTCAAATGTTACGATATCAGAGTCGGAAAACATTTTTTTGTAAAAACTGTCTGGATGTTTTTAACTGATTTCTATGTATTTAGGTGTTTTGAAAACTACAAAAATAAGTAAAAAGAAAAAAATATTATAATGATATACATAATGTATGGAAAACTAAAAAATAATTAGGACGGTTCTACGTAGCAGTCATCATACCACTCTCCTCAGCAACCTACGGTATTGATCAGTTCAAAAAATAATAAAATCGTTAGGTGTAGCGTAAACTGAATAAATTTGTAAATACTACGTAAATATGTAAATACTTCAGGATAGTGATATGATAGCTGCCACCTAGGACCTTTCGAATTATTTTTTAGTTGTAAGCACATCATCTACTATTTATTATCTTTCTTTTTTTCAATGAAACCATTCAACATCAAATCACTTTTAACTTATTTTGTTTTCTTACTCAATTCTTCTGATTCTGTTCAGTTCATTTAGTGCCTTAGTATTACAAGGTAATCCGCCATTTTGTTGCTGCGGCTATCTTGAATTTGCATCTTTTTCAAAGTATACTACTATTCTACTAGTCATGCCCTGTCATTTGATATCCATATCTCGGTATTTGTGAAAAAATGTGTAAACCGTCATTTTGTTACTGCAGCCATCTTGGATTTGCATCTTTTTCAAAGTATACTACTATTCTACTAGTCATGCCCTGTCATTTGATCCCCACATTGAGATAGTTATGAAAAAATATGTAATTCGCCATTTTTCAGTTGCAACCATCTTGAATTTGCATATTTTTCCAAGCGTACTACTATTCTACTATTCAAGCCCTGTAATTTGATATCCATATCTCAGTATTGGTGAAAAAATGTGTAATCCGCCATTTTGTAGCTGCGGCCAGCTTGAATTTCATTCTTTTTCAGAGTGTACCATTATTTTCCTGGTCAAGCCCTGTCATTCGATACTCATATTGAGGCAGTTGTGAAACAATATGTAATCCGCGATTTTTTGGCTGAGGCCATCTTGGATTTATAATGATACAATATTTATCAAATTGTGTTGGCATCAAAACTAAATGTGTGTACCAAATTTCAGATCAATCTGTCAACAGAAAGGGGGTCAAACTTAAATTAATAAATTTGACCCAAACGAATAAATACATGAACAAACAAATTAATAAGGCAAGATGAATAAAACCATTAAAAAAATAATCATAAAATTCTAGAAAATCAGGTTATTTTGAAAAACGCAAAATTGTATTTTAAAAAGATGGTTTCTGTCATGAATAAATAGGTACAATTTTATTTTCAATACTGTTTTTGCACGTATGAAGGCCATAACTAGCATTGCTTTCTAAATAAAGAAAAACCTGTGTCCCACTTTGCCCGAGAAAACGAGTTGGTTTATTGTACCAACATTAAAGGTTTAATGGGTAAATTTAACATCTCATATGACCCAACACAATGGCATATTTTCATAGATGCCTAAAAAAGAAGACTAAAAGCAGTTCTGTTTCACAATCGCTCCATTCTTATCGGTCATTTCGTACACCTCAAGGATACCTCCAAGAACATGGAATTAATTCTCTGCGAATCAAAATATAAAGATCACAGTTTGCAAGTGTGCGGTGATTTGAACATCTTGGGCATGTTGCTCGGACAACAATCTGGGTTTATACATTCCCTTGCTTTTTGGGTCTACGGGATGGTAGAGACCGAGTAAATCAATGAACCAAAAAGTGTTGGCCTCCGAGAGAGCTTAACGTTGGCGAAAAGAAAGTCCTGCATGAAACTTTCGTGCCTCCTCATAAAATTCTTCTACCACCACTGCACATGAAGCTGACATTGATGATGCTATTTGTGGTCACTTCCAAGAGATGGATATTGCTTCGCATACTTAATATCAAAGTTTTCAGTCCTCTTAGAGGCAAAGTTGAAGGAAGATGTTTTAGTTGAACCAGATATCAGACTGCTTATGGCTGATCAACAATCTATCACAACCATAACGGATCCTCATAAAGAACGATGAATTGCTTTCAGAGGAGTCATACAGAAATTTTCAGACAATTAAAAAGACTCTACCTACAAACAAATCGTTAACACAATGTTAAAAGCATTTCCAGCTTTAGGTTGCCTGATGAGTTTAGAAGTATATTTCCTTCATTCCAAACTCGATTACTCTCCAGAAAAGTTGCAAGATGTGAGTGAAAGGCAAGATGAACGATTTCACTAAAATATTGAAGAGATGAAAAAATTTTTTTTTCATCTCCATAATTGATGGCAAATTATGGCAGACTATTGTTGAACGCTTGAGAGACACCTTCCAGATGCTTCTTACAAACGAAGGTTTACCAAAAGAACTGTCACTTAGAAAAATGTGTTGTTGATGAGAGAGTGTGTATGAAAGAAGAAAGAACGAGCTTTGAAAAACATCAAAAAAGTTAATGTAAGGTGATGGTTATTGAATAAAATAGCTTTTTGTAAATAATTAGTTTGATAGTCATGGTTATCCAATCAAAGTAAAACGAGATACTATGACAGAAGTTAGTAATATGGCAATTTGAAGAAAAAAAGGGAAATCAGCTATTTCAAAGCAACATATGTATGAAAGAGCTGGGCATGTGCTATGCAAGAGCCTCTTTACAAAACAAAACAGTCTTTCAGTAAATAAAAATCACTTAATGAACCATTTATCTATTATATAAATCTTATCAAACTATAAAATTGCTCATTTCTGTGAGAATCAGTCCTAAATCACTATCAACTCGTTCATAACTATTCAATATCTTGTTTTGAAAGGCCGTAAACCGCAATATCCAGAGGTTGGAGTTTATAACTACAATGAGGTGGAAATATCATCAGAAGTAACTTGTCCAATTTGTTTTAACCCTTTTTCAGCGATTATTTTAGGAGGAGCTGAAACAATGTTGCATCCTGGAGCTGGCTCTTTCAAAACCTCCACAAGTGGCTCTTTCAAAACATTTTGTCATTTAAGATGTAACCTCAAAATACAGCTATTTCGCGTAAATATTATGACACCAATATTATCGTAAAATCATGCTGAATATATGCCTAACAATACAACATATCAATTTTATCAACTCATGCTACACTTTTCTTTGTTAAACAAATTGAGAGAACGCAAAAAAATACTTTTGGTCCTAAAATCTTTGATGTGGTCTACAAACGCCATTCGTTTTCGCAGAATTGTTAAATATTTGTGGATGACAGTTATTCAGTGTTGCCATACAAACATTAAAATAAAATTATGGCAAGATTTTAGTAAGTGGTAGAAAATCACATCAGCTCTCACAAACCCTAGTTCTTATGTAATAGTCTAATAATTTTTATTAAACAAATACAATTTTACTCAGTAGAACATACAAATACAAATCAATTAACAGAATTTAAGAGAAAAGAGAAACAAAAACACCTCAAAAGGGCTTCATCCTTCTCTCCTGTTCATAAAATAGGACATATGCCTCCTCACTCACAAGCGAATTAGGTGAAATTGGGCTCACAGTGGAATCGTTGTAATTATACCACGTGCCACTATATGGGTATCTGCAATATGCTGTGTAATGTCCGTTGTAAGTAGTCCCACTGTGATTCGAAAGTGCGTATAGATTATAACAACAAGGGACCACATTGTCTGCTGCATAATTGCTCATATCTAATCCTTCTAAAGAAAAGTCGATGACAACATTCAATTTGTCTCTGGGTTGGAGGGAACCTTTTCAAATGAATTACTTAAATACTGGGAAATTTATGGATTGATAGGGATTTTGTGCATTTTCTACTTTCCTTGCACCTCGAACACGTTGATTTTCAATCTCCATCCAGAGTTTTCTCTCTTGTGAAGGAATCTAGGCATTGAGACAAACTGAATTGGTCAGTTCTTTGTGGTATGTCGAGAGACAAATCCCAGAAATGATCGGAGGTTACTAAAGAGTGTCCACAGTGTGAGCACTCAATAGTGGATTTTAATTGACCAACGAAATTGTCTACAATTTTAGAGTTGTTTATGTTTAAATATCTCAGCCAGAACTCTTACGCTTTTCCCGTGTCACTCAAATTTTCGTCAATCTTCCTTAAGATTAAATACTAATAATTGAAATATTATTTTACCAAGCTATATAGTATACTATTAGGTATTGGTCCACCATCATTATTCATAATATTATTAGTATGTCTATTTGTTTCTAGACGCTCATAGGCATGCGTGTTGTTGTTAACTTGTCTAACTGATCTTAATGAACTGAAGTCAATGTAATGGTTTTGTTACAAAATATGATGGGCGACTGCGGATTTTTCAGGTCTTTCATATTTTAAGTGTGCTAAGTGTTCCTTATATCTTATTTCAATAGATCTTTTTGTCTGTCTATAATATTTTATACCACAGTCCTTACATTTAATTTCGTAAATTCTAGACTTTTCCGAATTCTCGACATCGTCTTTTGGATTTCCTGAAAGGTTCTAAAGTGTATGACTTGTTTTTTTAAACCACCTTCATACTAGTTCCTTGAAAATCTTTTCAAAGTTTTTCGTGTATTGGTGGTATGGAACTGTGACATATTTATCTTGGTTTTCGTCGTTTTTGAAAGTCGAGATTTCGTTCATTCTAAACCTAAACTTTTTCTTCCTTATTATATCATCAACAATGCCCCTAGAGAAACCATTACTGGCTGCTATTTCCTGTATTGTACGCTTTTTTGTGAAGCTTTCATGTGTTAGAGGAAAAGTCAAAAGACCATGCACTGATGTGAACTGCCAGGAATATACCTGTACTAATACATCTAAATACATCGTATTCTAGCCCTCCATTTTGGCTCATCATTACCAAAAAGTCAAGAAATGGAAGTTTTCCTCTATTTTCTAACTTATACGTGAATTTTATTGATGGAAATCTCCTATTTTGAAAGGAAACAAAGTCCTCAATATTCCATTTTTTGTTATTGAAAATCGCAAAAACATCACCCACATACCTTAACCATATCCTAGGAAATTACTTTGACTTTCCTTTGGTTTCCATTTCGAAACTTCTCATAAACAGGTTTGCCAGGTAACCAAGGGGTTACCCATGACCGCTCCCTCCCATTGTTCATAAAAGCACCTTTGTACCTGGAAACGGTTTTGTTTCATACACAAATTAGTGAGAGAAACCAATTTATCAATTTCTCACCTACTTGCAGAACGATGGTTTTTGTATATTGTATGAACTCTAAGGAGTTTTTTATACTAAAACCTGGTTCCGCAATAGGCAAGCCTTCAAATTCCTTAGTGAGCCATTCTGCTATTTGATAGGTAGGAGATCCAATAGCTGACACGATGGGGTGCATCGATTTTCCAGTTTGTGAAGGCAATGTAGTTTTGACACCGCTGGGTTGGAAACTTTTAAGTTCCGTTTCAGTTGAGGGAAAGTATCTTGTCGCATTTCTTAAGGACGTCTTTTACTTCGGCAATCATCTTTGGTAACGGGTTCCAGGACAATTTCGCATACGGTTCGTTAGTGATAAGAGTATTGACCATTTCGTAGTAGTCAGATTTATCCAGAATTACTACTTTGTTACCTTTGTTGGCTTTCAAATAAAAACGTCTTCTTTCAATCGCTTGATGACTTTCTTTTGGTTTCTATCGTCATTTATTGAATGTTTCCGTTTATTTATCATCATGTTCCTGGAGATTTGATTCCTGACTTTCTCCCGAACTAGTCCCTTCGAGGAATCGGGTATATATTGAATCAAACTTTCAACACTACTAACGATATTCTCAAGGACTTTCTCGGAAGACGGGATGCCAAATTTCAAACCGTTGTTCAAAAGGTTGATCTCTTCCTTATCAAACGATTGTGATGAATGATTTTCGACATTATTCATGGCTTTCGGAGTGGCTTCTTTTCGTTGTATTTCTAATAAAAAATAAGTGTTGTTAGGCAATTATATGTCAGGCAATATAAAAAAATAGTCTTTTATTTTTTATATTAGGATAATTTGTTAAAAATACATGCCTGCATTGTGAGAAAACGTGACGTTATATGACAAAATGAAAGTTATTTTCAGATTTAGCACCACCAAAAACATGAGAATTACGCAAAAAAACAAAAGAACACTCATTATTTTCTTGCAGACTTGTGTCTTTTTGATAGACATATCAATAATGAGACATCAGTTGCTGCTGAAAGGGCGCTATTAACTTTTTGTGCTGAAGTTATTTCAAATATACAGTGCATTTCTTTAATGCCTCCCCTTCTTAAATTTTTTGAAGGGGTCAACTGAAAAAATTATAATTTGGGATAATGAAATCAATACATGAATTTTATTTTGAAGTGAAATTGACAGATGAAACTTTCAAGATGGCGACTGGGTGCCATCTGTGAAAAAAATTTAAAAAGAAAGGGATGTCTTGTGACACATCATTTGGAAGCTCCCGACGGATACTTCACAACCCTAGAATATGAAGTCAATATCTTTACCTACTAGAAGATAGCGGAACGTTTAATAATTTCCTAAATATATTGACATTTAACTACGACACAGTAACGTCAATACCTCTACAAATATTTATTATTCCCTGTCGTATATTCAATAATGAAGCAGGTCCAGTATCGTGCACCTTTCGCTTCAAATAGCCTGATAAAAAAAGTCCAAAGGTGTCAAATCTGGCAAGCGGGCTGGCCATTCTGTAGAACCTCGACGGCCAATCCAACGACCGGGAAAAGGAGTATCTAAATAGTTTCTTACTTATCTGGAGTAATCTGGTGGTGCTCCATCTTGTTGGAATACAATACCCATATCGAATTCATTAGGAGATTCGCTTCGACGATTTCAGTGATGAGAGCATATTGAAATAGAGTTCCACTGTTAAATTTTGGTCAATAAATAGAGGTTCTACAATATGGTTTCCCAATATTCCTGCCCAAACGTTATTTTTTCTGGATATTGGGAAAAACGAAAACTAAATGAGAATATTCTAACTGAACAAAGATGTTCATTGTCGTACTGACATTTTTCGTCGTTTTTATAGACAAAAAATAACTTAAAAAACCTTATTGGGTTGTTAGAATTGCCATATAACAGATAAAAGGGAATATTTCTAGAAATATCAATATTAATGTGTTTGTCTTCAGGTCATTTTTTAATGTTCCGCCATTTTGTAGTAGGCGCAGATATTGCTTCATATTCTAGGGTTGTGGAGTATTCATTATGAGCTTCAAAATGATGTATAACAAGACCCCCTTTCCATTTAATTTTTTCCCAGATGGCGCCCAGTCGCCTTCTTGTAAGTTTCATATGTCAATTTCACTTCAAAATAAAGTATTCATGAATTAATTTCATTATCCCAAATTGAAATTTTTTGAGTTGACCCGTTCAAAAAATAAAGGTGGGACATTAAAGAAATGCACTGTATATACAATGACACTCACTTTTTTTATTTGTTAACCGGTTGCAAACTTTTTTGGAAAGAGGACAGTATCCAGGCTATAGAATGGAATCCATAGTATCAAACGTTTCGTCTGCTATTGCAGCAGACATCATCAGTAGTATGTACATTTATGGCGAGTACAGAAGTTTTATCATTCGCTACAGAGACTTCAAAATACAATTTCCGTCTTCGCAGTAAGCGCACATACTAGTAATGATGTCTGCTGCAGTAACAGAAGAATTATTTGGTAGTTAAGATTCCAACCGGTCACGGCTTACTAGCCTGGATTTTGTTCTCTGTGTTAGATTTTCTGAAATAAATGTTCATTGGAAGGAGAAATGAATTAGTAATATCTCCAATAGATAGGTGTTGATTTCAAGGGTATAAACGGCAGCATTTTATTTCAACATTATTATTATTCATTCAACACAATGTACATCAAAACATTATCTGAGTTTCATGCCGTGAAACAGTCTATTTTTACACGCTTCACCTGTATGTATGTTTGTTCGTATGTTTGTTTGTATGTTTGTTTGTTTGTTTGTAACCCTCAAGCTCGGAATCTGTATTGACAGAATTAACGGGATTATTGCTTGATATATTCGCGGGCAGATGGCGCTGTACGTAACCTCATTGATATATCTTGATCTATCGTAAATTAAACACCTAAAAAATTCCAGTTACTTAAATATTTAAAAAAATCGAGAAATTATAATTAAGGTGCTTGACATACATATCAAATCAAAAGATTGAATTTAAAAATTGAATTATTCACTGAAAAAAAATTTTTAGTCCATTAATATTTTTGTTATATCAGGTACATGTTTAATCAACCTACCTAAATGATATTTACTATTGTACAAATAAGGATTTGTTTCTCAAAGTGCATCAGTTTATATGAGAATAGTAGAAATTATACCGAAGTTACTTCTTCTATCCTAGATTTGATTCTGACTGGTATTGGTAATTCGGAATATTGTGAAACAAGGCGTTGAAACTCTCGTCACTTATGAATCATCCCAGTAAATTTCTCAATGACTACTGATTCTTAGAAAAGCTTTGAGTCGAATCGGTTTGTTTGATATGAAAAAACTGCGTAGTTGATAACAATATCGATAGAATTATAAACTAAGACAAACTTCAGAAATTTATCTCTTTTCCAGGCGAAACTAAATATTGCACCTCTCTCATAAATTATTTCTGTTATTTTAGGAATTGTTTGTTTTGTTAATTACTCAATTGATCGTATTGTTTACAGACATCCATCTACGGTTTGACGTGATCTAATTAGTATAATTAATCGTTTGATGATACTCCCACAAAGATTGAGTGGAATATTCAAATTCCTTTGTTAATAAGGTCAGAGAATAGTCACGTTCTGAAGAACATTATGTATTGAAATTTGCAAAATATAGGTGAATCAAAATAGTTCTGAACAATTATGTTAAGAATGATATGATCATAGAGATTACATATGTGATCATCATCTCAATACCAGTTGTTATTGGTTGTTATATACTTAAACTTCAGGCATAATCAGGTATAACAATTTACAGACCATGGCCAGCAAATTGTTTGAACATATTAGCTTAATAGCCAGCTCTTGATACGGAGTTTCATTAGCAGGTGATTACAGCTGATTCCATCAGACATACTGCCAAAGTAATTTCCAATTTCGTCACTCTGGGAAAGTAAAACCTGAAAAAATTTTTAGGAATAGACATTTAGGGAAGATATCAATGATTTGGATAGCCCTGCTTGTCTTTGATATTTTTGGAGTGAGTCTTTTGTCAATTCCATAAATGGTGTCTTTCAGGATTGTCCTTTAAGAACAGTTGAGTGGTTTAACATAGACCAGATGAGATCTCGGCGGGTCGAAACAGCGCTATCTGTTGTCGGATCACAAGCTTTGGGCTCTGGTTTGCTCCATGAATAGCAGTTTTTTAAGTGGAGTAAAACTACAAATTTTATAACCTATCTTGATTCTCAGCAGTTGGATAATATGGATAGGTTAGGTTAAGACGTATTTCTACTATTCCTAGAAGAACATTATGTAGAGATGTACTCACTCTAGCTAATCTACTTATTTGCGAATTATCGAAATATATATTCAATTACATAGGCTATTTAAAATGGCACAAAGATGTGTATCTGGTTCAGAATTATTACACGATTTATATTAGCTTCACACTGTATATATGTATGTTTGTAATTCTCCTTTTCATTTCATATCGGGATCTGTATTTGACAGAATTATTGACATTATTGCTTGATCTATTCGCGGCAGATGGCACTGTACGTAACCTCCTTGATGACATTATTGCTTGATCTATTCGCGGGTAGATGGCGCTGTGCGCAACCTCCTTGATATAATTCGAACTCACTTTACATGTATTTAAAAAAAATACATGTAAACATATACAGCAGGTGCGCCTGCTGCCTTGGGCTTGGTAGCTGATTTTCAGGCTCCCTCTCCGGGATCGGAAAATATAAATATTTTAAACTTTTCAGTCCGATGTTCTTTAAAAGCGTCTTTCAGAAATTGAAGGGGTTATATTCTTTAGGAGTGATCAATTTTTGGGAAAGAAAGTTTTTGGATTTCTACTACTCTATCTTGATACAAAAAAAAGAAGGATGAGGAAATCTTCCAAAGAAAGAAAGGATGTAACTAAATACATGGATATGTAGATCATGCAAAGAAGTAACTTTCAGACAC
>WOGN01007823.1:0-11618 GCA_015342105.1 Leptinotarsa texana | reverse complement strand
TTTTGGTATCATAAAAGTATTCTCAAAATTCACATATGATTCGACGGCCGCAACTTCAAAAATTGGGGGTCAAAAGTCAAAAAACCGACATTTGCACGTTTTTTGCCAATATCTCGTTTCCAATGGGTTTTATGCTAGTTGTATTTATTATCAGTATTGTAGAGAGAATTAAATTCTCTACAACTTCTGTTTCAAACATTTTTTTATACGTTGAATCGTTTTTGAGATATGGGGCAGCGTGAGCGCAGATTAAATATTATTTCAAATCTACTGTTGTCCCAATCGAAATCATCTCGTTGAAGGTTTATAAATTATTACTTAATAAATATTATAATATCTTCAATATGAATTAAGTCCGTATCCAACATCGCTATTTGATAATGATGTTATGAGAAAAACCACGAAATCCTTACTGTATGACAATATGTCGCCTTTCAACTTTAATATCGATGAAAATAATGCAACGTTTATTATTGATGGCGGATTTCTTTTACATCGAGTTGTCTGAATTATTTTTGATAAATACGTTAAGTATTTACAAACACATTATAAATCAAAGATTATTATTGTATTTGATAGATACTCAGATTACAGTAAAAACATAAAAGCTATGGAGCAGCAGAGAAAATTGGCTGCAATTTCAAAAACATGCGAATTTTGTTTTGACGAAACCATGGTTGTACCAATTAGCCACGAAAAATTTCTATCAAATAGTAAAAATAAAGAAAAGCTGATTACTGTGCTTATTGAAAAATTAGAAGCTGTTGACATCAACACTAAACAGGCCAGAGATGATGCGGATGTTCTCATTATTGAGCCAGCTATTGAAGAATCTAAACGTCAAAGAACAGCAATTATAGTCGGTGGTGAAGATATTGATTTGCTTGTGATTTTAATTGGGCGTACACTATCTCTTGACCAAGAAATTTTCTTTAAAAAAGTTGGCAGAGCAAATGTGAAAACGGAAATATACTCCTCTAAGAGTTTCGACAAATATTCAAGTTCTAAAAAAAACATTTTGTTCCTTCGCGCCTTAAGCGGCTGTGATACGACTTCTGCGCTCTTCAAAAAAGGAAAAAAACTCTTTTAAGAACATTCGAGAAACTATCTTATTTGGATGAATTTGCCGCAGCATTTGAAGAAGAAAACTGACCGGTTCAAAGATTATTTGATAGTGGATTGCAAATTTTATTAGCTGTTTATAATGCTCCAAAGTCTGCAGATACGTCTTCGTTATGCACAATATGTCAAGCAAGCAAAGCTCAATAAACCTGTGCAGTTATCAAATATCCCACCAACAAGTGGAGCAGCTCACCAACATTTTAATCGTGTTTATTACCAAGTTCAAACTTGGTTAGGACATGATATGGAACCCCAGGAATGGGGTTGGACAATGCGAAATGGATTGCTTGAACCTATCATGACCATTTTACCATGCACCTGCTCCAGATGAGTTACTCAATACGATATTCTGTAACTGCAAAAGTGGTTGTGGTTTAAGATGTGGTTGCAGGAAAGCCGGGTTGCAATGCTCTTCAGCTTGTGGCCAGTGAAATGGGCAAGCTTGTCTCAATGCTGTACCATATGAGACCGATGTTAACGAATATAGGTCCTTTGATCCAGAAATCATAGAAGAATTAGAAACGAATCTGGGTGAAGATGACAATGAAGATGATAACGCCCTTGAATTTTTACAGCTGCGAGAAGACGACGAAGAATAATTACTATAGATTAGATTTAAAGCATGATGTAATATATATTTTTCCCTTTACACGGGCAGGTAAGTGTTATTAAATAAATTGATACTTAGTTGAAAATAAATAATTAGTGAAAAAAATATTTAAATATAATGTATTAGTTAATAAAAATGAAAATTATTTATGATTATTTATTAAGTAATAATTTATAGACATTAAATGAGCTGATTTCGATCGGGACAACCAGTTGATTCCAAATAATATTTAATCTTCACTCGCGCTGCCCTTTATCTCAAAAACAATTCAACGTATGAAAAAATGTTTTAGACAAAAGTTGTAGAGAATTTAATTTTCTACAATATTCATAATAAATAAAATTAGCATATTGATATTGCCAAAAAACGTGCAAAAAGTAGTTTTATTTTTACTTTTGACCCCCAATTTATGAAGTTGCGGCCGTCGAATCATATGTGAATTTTGAGAATACTTTCATGATACCAAAATACAAAGTTTATATAAATTTACAGCTGGCTATGTCCATTTTCCTAGACAAACTGGACTGGACTATTACCTGTTTAAGTTTTGTACCTATCGACTGTTATACAGAAGATATTGTAAAAAAAATTATCGTACCAGTCTCACTGACTGAAAGTGTAGTGAAATGTGTCTTCATTTTCAATAAAAACATAAAAATTGTGTTACTGGTCAGTGTAATTCTTAATCATTTTCATGTTTTTTTATAGCTCATAACATTCATGGTTTTGTTGGTGCGCTATATCATTTCGCTGATATGTCTTCCAACAGAGACTTCCAAACTTTGACAATTGATAACAGCCATCTTGTTGAAGTTTCATCTGTCAAATTAGTTGTCATTTATTCAGTCTGTTGTGCCAAATCATGGATGGATATAGCTTTCAACAACACGTGCAAATAATGAAATTGTTTTATCAAAATGGGTGTTCTGTTCGGGCAACATACCACTCGCTTCGCTAACTTCACGGTCGCCATAATCATCCGAAAGGACTATTCCCTAAGCGGTGGATAAATTTGAGTTCAGTGTTACAGTGAACGATCGACCAACACCTGTACGTTGGCGAAACGCAAGATCTGACGAAAACGTCGCCGCTGTCTGTGAGAGTGTGCAGGATGATCCGAGGCAGTCGATTTCGCGTTGCTCACAAGAACTCGGCCTTTCGCAGACCACAATTCGGCGATTTTGCGTTGTGACTTGGGCCTGCATCCGTACAAAATTCAAGTGACCTAGGAATTGAAGGTAGACGACTATAGATAACGACGTGTGTTCGCTGGTCTTGAGCAGTTGACAACTGGCCCTAATTTTCATCAAATAATCATCTTCAGCGATGAGGAACATTTCCGAATGACCGGGTACTTGACCGGATTTGGGACTATACCAATCTAGTCAATATAGTCAATCTAGTCTAGTCATTAGAAGATACAACATCCACATTAACATTGATATTATAATAACATATAAATCTAGTATTTGTAATTTACATTGTTATTTTTTCTATTTATTGAATGCTTGGATAATTCCGAGCATACATATTTTAGTGTTATCAAGTTGGACTGTGACTTTATCTATCCAATTTTAAAATTGTTTTTGTATATTAGGATGTCTATTTGAAATAAATATAGTATTATTATTATCCACATGAGATCCAAGACCGTCTAATGCATCCCAAAATAGTCACTGTTTTGTTTGGATTTTGGGCTGGTGGTATCATCGGTTCATATTTATTTGAGAACGACGTTGGTCAAGCCATAACTGTCAACGATCCCAGTGAGAACCAAAATACAGAGCACGGATCGAAATAAAAAAAAACCGTTCATCATACTTTATCCGTGAAAGTCTTTGAGTTACCGTTTCAAACATTTACGGGGAAAACAGGTCAAAAAAGACGAAGAATCTCAGGTAAACATCAACACCTAAACTTACCTATCAAGTAAGAATGAGATTAGAGTAAAATCAGTCTAGTTCCGAAAGCCAAACATAACCAGTAGATGGCAAATGATATTTTACCGAAACGTCGTGAAAATAATCCCAGTGAGGACCAAAATACAGAACACGGATCGAATTCCAAAAAAATAGTTCATTACACTTCATCCATGAAAATTTTCGAGTTACCATATAAAACCTTTACGGGGAGAAAATGTCAAACAAGAAGAAGAAACTCAGGTGAACATCAAGATCTATTCATATAAAGTAAGAATGATATTCGAGTAAAATCAGACTAGATTATGTTAAACTGGGAGACCAGAAACTGTAATAACGCCTGAACTGAAAGAAGCTATACTTGATGCGATAAAAGATCCTTCAAATAGTATAGGGAAGATTGCACTGTAGCTAGAAGTAATTTCAGAAACCGTTTAGACAGTTCTGAAACGAATCCTCCTAGACTCATAACATACAGCGGGTCCAAGCTCTACTGCCTCGGGATTTCGACTCAAGGTTAATGTTTAGCAGGTGGTTGATTCATATGATGGCACATATGATGACTTTCAGGTCGAAATTATTTATTATTTACTTTTGTTTTTTAGTTTATGTTGTCCATGAATAGTTTTTAGAAGTGATTTTTTTTCTTCGAAAACAAAGCTTGATATGAAGAAAAAACAAGTTATGAACATTGCTTCTTTTTCATTGCTTTAGTTGCTTGATATGAAAAAATAAAAAACTACAAAAAAGTCGTTGGCATTCTTTTTTTCTCAATATTGTTGGCTTTGGTTCCCACTGAGGCGCCACTGCTCAGGCTAAATAAGCGCCTCATCACACCAAATCACTGTAGCAAAGCCCTTTATCTCAGAAACGAAGCAACTTTGGGTCATATGTTCATAAAACGTTTGTTTCTTAAAACGGATCACCCTCTGTGCCGTACCGTACTTAATAAACACCATGTATAGAAGCTCAGCTGAGGTCATCGTGAGTGGCTACTTTTATTTCAAATATAAACTGCTAAAATATATTCTTTGGTTAATTACTTTTCAATGAGCTAAATAGGGTCCTAATTAAGGCCGATTCAGTTCTCATTTACTTTGTGAAATTTATGCCAACTATCTATGTAAATTATTGAATTTTGATGGTTTGGTAATCAGGCATGCATTACCGCATGGCTTTCAACTTTTTCTGGCCCATGTTTTCGTGAACGCAATACAAAAACTTCCACAAGTACAGAGTATGCTGTATAAAGCTCAAGTATACAGGGTGGTTTTTTTCATAGAACATTTTTTGAATATTCCAATATTCCAATCCTAGATTTTTGAAACACAATTTTCATATTATACGAGCAGCTAGCTGCTCGTTTGTTTGTTTGTTTGTTAGTTTCTGATCGTAGTTCCAGAAGTTCCCGGAGTCACATTTAATATTGATAAACCCATCTGGGGTAAACCCTCATAGATGACGTCTATGGATGCAAAAGATCATCCTCTGACGATCTCTAGTGTGTTGAATTGCGTTGATTTTCCTGGTATATCTGTTTAAAAAAAATCTGTTCAAAATCTGTTTTTCCGTTAATCAGCGTTTGATTTCCTGAATAGGTTTAGAATATTGAAACTTGTTTACGGGCTATCTTCAACGGTAATAATAAACGATTTGGCAACATTTCTATCTCCCGATAGAGCCAGCAGAAACAGGATATTGTCGTTTTGTAACAGAGATTAGGAACCAATGGTCTCAAATACAAGATTCACTCGTTGAATGGAAGTAAGCCTCAGACTTGCTGATATCAGTGGAGTACGGGGATTGCTGTATCCATTGAAAGTAACTTTTTTGATGATTTCAAGATTTGGTGATGAGCTTATAATGGTCAGTCGAGGTTATTCTGGAACAATTGAGGATGTCTAAGGGATTTGAGATTTGGCCGGAAAATGGGCCTGGAGATTTTCTGCTGTATTTATCTCGAGTTGCGCTCCTACTTCTCCAGCACTAGTCTGCATTTCCTGTTCAAAAAGTTTCCTAAAATGACTCTAATGGGGAAGAGTCAGAGAGGAGAATTCTCGGAAAGCTGTGACTCTAAGCTCACCCTAATTTTTCAATAAACGCATTCCTAACCTAAAGATTAGGGTAATCTACAGGGTGAAATAAACCAAATTATAAGCCACTGAGCCTAACTCGTTGAGCCGCTTGCAGGATGGATAGAAGGATTCGATGCATAGTAGATGCAATCTTACAAATGAAGTGGTGCAAGTGGTCGTCGAAGCATATCTCTCAAATACTTCTACCAACAAAGCTGGTGTTCCCCAGGAATCTTTATTGTCTCCAACCCTCATTCTATTGTTTGATAACGACTTATTGAATTGTTGACAACAACACACGTATTTCGTCATTCCATTTGGATTCCAAGACATCGACGGCTGATGCACATCTTCACCACAAAAACCCAGGCATTGGTTTTCTCTAAAAAAATAAATGTCTCGGAAACGGATATAATAATGTCAGGTCAATCAAATATTCAATGTCTGCTTCGATAAGTTTGTTGGGGGTTAAAGTGGACATTAATATGTCTTATCGCTGGAATTGCAAAAGCCGCTTCTCGAAAGCTTTATAAAGCTCAGATCAGACCTTCTTTTGAATATTGTTCACATGTATGGAGCTCCGCCAATAAGCATACCCTAAAGCTGCTGGATTCCACCCAGAGAGGACCCATCCGCCTGATTGAAGCATCACTTGCAACCTTGATAGTCTGGAACATCGAAAAAAGGTTGGAGATTTGCCCCTCTTCTATAGATACTTTCCACCAAGAGGGATATATATCAGAAATACGTGACGGACTGTGGTTGCTCATCGTTTTGAGGTTCAACTTGGTACACCTTCTTCACTGTTCAAGAACTCTTTCATTTGGAGGACTGCATTTATGTGGAATAAACTTCCTGAGAAAGATGAAATGCAAACCAGAATGAAGATAGTAATCAGGATGAAGATAGTAATACTATATCGAAATGATTATATTTTTAGGAGTGATAGGCTCATACAAGCCAAGAAACCTGACGTAGTCTTTCTTGACCACTAGAGCAAGACGATATTTGTCGAGGAGTTTTCAGCTCCTTGCGAGATGAATATCGTCCGAAAATAGGAGAAAAAACGGATGAAATATCGAGATTTTCTTTTCGAACTCCACTGAAATGATGCCCTCTCTATTTTCGAATCTCAAAATCATACCGGATTGCCGCACTGAGGCAGCAATCTTATCCGGACAGATGCAAAAGGCTTACTGCCCTTGCTCAGGGCACATGCTTCTCGGATCCAATGATCACTCAACCCACGCTATGGAGTGGTCGTTGAAAATCCTTAAGGCGCTCTAAGAGTGGTGCCTGTGCGATAGGGAAACTTAATAATAATTATGATAATATTATTACCGTTTTTGGTAAATAGTTGTATAGGGACAGTTAGCATGGATATGAGAGATATGAGCTACACCTTATGAGTGACTACGGTATACACATGCACAAGCTGTAGAAAATTAATCAGTCTCAAAATCTAAAAATATTTCTTTTGCCAACATGTATTTTGTAATTCACTTGCGGTTTTTCGATATTTTCCCTACGTAACATATTTTTTGAGTCGTTCGTAATTTTTAGCTCCACAGAATAATACCGCATTGCGCAAGATTCGATAGTTACAATCAACATGCAACAAGAATTTATTTTTATGAACTCTTATCACTTATGCATTTTGAATAGCTCTGTGTTGAACAATTTGAATGCATTCAACCACTTCTCTTATTAGTTATCTCTTTCAAGTAAACATTCACTTCGAACGAATTCGAGGGAATTCCAGACCACCCAAATTGAATGATTTATAATGGTCGTAGATTTCAAGAAGTCACTTCAAGTACTGCTTGATCCCAAATTACGAGTATGATACAATTGTGAAAATTTGAAAAATGAATGAATATCGGAGTCTCCCAATTTTGAAAAGTGAAATGAACGAATTACACCAGACGCTTGATCAGCAGAAAAAGTCAATTGGGACGAAAAAAAGTTTTATGGAGAGCATGTTAGGTATGTTTCGTATTCAATTGTTCAAAATATGTTTCTTTCGCAATACATATAATCTAGGTTCAGAATGTAATGTAAGGTGCTGCGAAAAAAATTAAGGAATTGGGATTTTTTGACTTCCATAATTTGAAAATAACCACAGTGAATGTAGGAATTTGAAGTAACAGCAATGTTAGATTATACAAAAACACTAATTAGGTTTTTTCCAGAAAATAATTTGTACATCGCAGTCAATAATATAATTTAAAAATCCTAACTGTAAAAGATTGTAGATTCAAAAAAATTTATTAAATACTTACATACGGATTCAAAGATTTGAATCACTTCTTGAAAATGACAATTTCAATAAATACAAGTGTTATTTTGGTTGTTTAACTAATACTTTCTGTAAATGTATCATATAAAAACACAAATTTCATTAGATTTTCAGGTAGTGAATTACCAAGTGGCAACAGCTCCATTCAATTATTTGTATTATTCCAAAGTTGATAATTCATTGAAAAATTCATTTAGGCCAGTGAAACATTTGAATATCGCTTTATACTTTTTAGATCAGTCGATCAATTATCCATTCGAATTTACAAGTGGCCACTATGTAACTGATGTCAAACAACTTCATAAAATAAGTTTACTCAATATCTGATGTGAACTTCGAAATTGAGATTTTGCATCATTTCACTTCATGTACCTATTTCAGTTCTTTTTAATGACAACTATTATACAAGGACACATTGTATAATTAATTGAAGACTAGTAGATAGGGCAATATTGTAAAATTAATTTTATAAAGCTGATAATATTTTAATTATTATATTCACTCAACTATTACACAAAGACACAATGTAAAATTAATGTAAGACTAGTAGATAAGGCAATATTGATACAATAAGGCAATATTGATAAGATACTTAGAACAGGTATCTATGGTTTAAATAAGGATAACTTTGTAAGTATGTGTAGTTTGATTTCTCTCTTGAATATTAACGTGTCGAGGTGTTAAAATAACGGTTTGGTGTTGGGAAAAAACTTCAGTAATATTGATTAACACACCAAAGATTCCAAACAGTACATCACAAGTATAACATTTTCTATGTTTTTTTTACCACTTGTACTACTTGCACTAAGTGGTAAATAAACATGGCGAGTTTCATTTCTCATCATGATTCTGGAGAATTTTATCTATGAAGCTACACAGTTTATTTTGGAAATGTGATTGCGCCACCTTGAGAAATTCCCCTTTCTTGGAATAACGGTGGTTGAATTCATAATTCAGGTACTGCCCCAAGTAATTTTCAATTTGTATGTAGTAATATATTCTCAACTCAAATGTTGACTGTGTCGAAAGCAATTACTAAATCGTATGGGTATTTTTCTTCCACTCATGCAGTTAATTTTTTTTGTATAAAGATCAATTTCAGTGTTATTATTTCAGTACTCCTTTAGGTTTTTATGCAATTATACCTTCACGTTTCCTTATTCAATTATTTACTGTTGTTATTGTTGTGGAATTGGCCGTGGTGGTAGTGCGTCCGACTCACGATCGGAAGGTCGTGTGTTCGATTCCTGCCTCGACCAGATATTTTTCTCGAGAGAATTTATCTGGTTGAAGCTGGAATGATTCTGCAACCGTGTTAGGAATCACACGTTAAAAGGTAAGACCTCGTTAGTCCTTAGCTCGAACAAGTATCTCAACTTCTGAGAGTTGTCGTTCGTATGGGGGCGGCAGCTGATTAACGAAAAAACATATTTTAAACAGAGATTTTTTAAACCAAGATTTATAGATATAAAAATTCTTCTGTGTCAGGATTCTTGCACTTCTAAACCATTTTCGTATCTGAAAGTAATTAACATATTTGAATATTACTGGAGTTCAATCCCAACACAAAACCGTTGTTTTTTAACATTTGTTTAGCACGTGTTTCAATCACCAAGTGATCATCTTCAAGAGGAAGATTAAACTCGATCTGAAAGAAAATGCTGAATTCATCATCAACGTGATCGACTGAAAGTTACCAAGTCTTTCAGAGAAAATGATTTTCATAAAAAATATATTTCTTGAATTTCATTGGTCGGTAGCCAGGCGGTTCGACGTGGGTGCTTTTTTCACTCACTCTAATTGACTGCCGTGTTGGTTGGTGGTTCAAGCCCTAGTTTGAACGATCGATTTTCACTTGCTATCGATCAACCTGTGTTAGGAATCACGCGTTAAAAGGTAAGATCAGTGTATATATGTATGTACAAAACGACGCCAACGACTGTACTCAGCGTCATCACCGGAATGGCGCCACTTCAAGTAGAAGGGTGGGCCAGATATCATGAATGGAGAGTGAATGGGAAAAGGAAGATAGAAGACACAGTGAAAGGAGAAGACAGAATATTCCCCTGGCTGCAAGGGAGATGGAGGAGTGGATGCCGGAGCGAGTATGGAGGATGGAAAAATGGGAATAGGTTGGGCGTACAAAAGGAGAGGGGATGAATGGACCACAGGGAAAGAAAGATTCACCGGGCAAAGCAGCGTGAATGACGCAGAGTTAATAGCGATAGAGCGAGTAATTAACATGTGGATTATGGATGTGGAATAAAATAGTCGCAATGATTCAGAAAGTATTAAGAGGGAATGGCAAAGGGAATGGGAGAGAGGCACGACTGGGCGGCTGTTCCACAGATTTTGTAGATCAGTCGGGCATGAATCATTGGATCTGTCGCGAAAGACGGGACATGGTAACTTCCTGGGATACCTGGTACGACTCAACCTGAGCCCGGAGGTGTCCTGCCCGTGTGACTATGGGGAGCCGGAAACGGCAGATCACGTGATTGATAGATGTATGATAGGGGATAGGTTGGAAGGCGAGAGTAGAAGGAAAGAATGGAAAGAGTGGATGGCGAAATGATGCTGAGGGATGCAAACGGAAAAAAACGAATGAATACGATTCGCGAATGAATGGGCAGATAGCGTAGGGAAGGAAATAGGTGAGTTACCTGAACACAAATGAAATGGAGGAAAGGTTGCTTGTGGAAGGTACGTGGCTGTCCTCCCGGTCGTGGCGGGGCATGAGTTTGTATAATTGTTTAAAGTTCCGATGATATGCGATAATATTGTGATGGAATTAACGGTGATTATGGGCTGGGTTATTAAATATAGGGGAAGTATTTAACATGCTCATTTAGTTCATTTTTTACTCATGCCTGTTTTTCTTGCTGTTTGCAACTGAAGTTAAAAATAGTATAGTTGATGTTTTAATTTATTATTGTTATTAGGAAATTAGGTTATGGAATTTTTGGAAAATAAAGAATTTGGGTCTTCTACCCCGCTAATTCGTCCCATTGCATTAGCGGCGTTCTGCTTAACAGTGGTGGTGCTAGACAGAGGGAAGATGCCAGTTGAATGGCCCATTCGGGACAGGACAGCATATGCAATGGCATTATTCATGTCCATAATATTTTGCATCGCAGTCCATCGCATTACTTTCGTAATTCTTGATTTTGTCTTTTGAATTTCCTAAAAGGCTCTGTAGTGTATAACTTGTTTTAAAAACCACCTTCATACCCCGTTCTTTCAAAATCTTTCCAGAGTTCTTCGTGTATTGATGGTATGGAACTTGTGATATATTAATCTTGGTTTTCGTCGTTTTTAAAAGTCGAAATTTCGTTCATTCTCAACCTAAACTTTTTCTTTCTTATTATATTATCTACAAATGGTATATCATTCACAAATGAAATAAAGTTCAAGTTAAGAATGAAAGAAATCTCGACTAAATATATCTTAGTTCCATAGACAAGACAAGACAATACAATTTATTTTCCACTGAATGTTACAATACAAGTACCATACATTATGGGAATCGTCACTAGTAAGTAGGTTATAATAATATTACAATTTCACTTTTTGGTCATAAAATAAAATAAATT